>JAMLFT010008489.1:0-13650 GCA_026544285.1 Pachyrhizus erosus | reverse complement strand
TGCTCTTCCGATCTAAAAAATTATGAAAAAGAAAATTTAATTAAGTAGAAAAAAATACAATTAAGATTATGGGATTTGTGAAAGAATTTAAAATATAAAATAGAATTTATGAAATTTAAAAACAAAAAATAAAAAGAAAAGAAAAGAAATAAAAGAAAAGAAGGAAAAATAAAAAGAAAAGAAGGGGGCAAAAGGAACGGGGGTGAACGGATTCGCACTCGCTACCCCAAGAAGAGAAGAGAAAAACGCAGAGCGTTACCAACTGAGCTACCTATGTGGGGTAGCAAATAAATGAAAGAAAAGATACAAATAATAAAAGCGTTGAGTCAGATAAGAAAATTAAAAAGCAAAAAACACAAAAGGCTTGGGGCGGATTCTAAGGTAAGGACTCGAGGGTCAAAAGGAGAAGTGGTACGCAGGGATTGTCATTTGACCGCTACGCCCATCGTTGTTATTTTACGAATTAAAATCTATTTGACTCTTCCTAAAAATGTTGATCGCCATTCAAGCAGCTTCGTCATCTTCAACCTCAAGCCGATTTTTGAAAAATTGAGAAACTTGTACTCTACGCCTCCCATGCCCTGCCAGCCGCCCACCTACCTTTGACCTAGTCTAGGAAATGCTTCGAAGCAAATCAAAGGAGTAGAAAGCATCTATAAAAGGACAATCGAGTTCGAAAGTGAAGGAGAAAAATGCAAACTTCAATCATCCAATTCTCCCTCTTTTCTCCCTTTCATTGCCTCAAATTTGTCCCAACAGTTTCAAAATCATCTAGCGAACGTTTCTGTTGACGAAATTTAAAAATAACGCAAAGAATCGCGAATTTACAAAGGTTGCAGAGCTTAGCCATTGACAAACTGTGAAGGCTTCAATTGAGGTAGAAGGAGTTAATTTTTCTTGAAATTTTGATTGTAGATACGTTCTATATGATGTCAATTTGGAGTCTACACAATTTGATATATCACTTTGAACTAATTCTCCTTAATCGAATTGGAGTTCATAAAATTCAAACTCTGTGAAAAATTGAATTTGTTTGCCCATTTTTTAGCCTCATTTAAGCAATTAAAGGTTAGGATTAATTGAGAATAGATTGATGATGAATTTTGGATGAAGCAATTGCCAAAAACACAAAACAAACTGAAGATAAAAAAAATAGAAAATTCTAGCTTTGAACCAGTGACCTGAGGAAGAAGACGAAGTGACAAATTACCATTTTGCCCCTCTATTAAAAATTTACTAAAATACCCCTATTCTGTTTTTTTATTTTATTTTTAAGCCATTTTTTCCTACCCAAGTCTTCAAAATTAACTAGGAAATAGCTCCATCTATGTGAAGAAGTATAAATTAAATTTTTCTCAGAAAAATTGATGAAAATTGAAATATTTTTGAAAATTCAAAAAATACCCCTAAAAAATAAAAATGGGATTTTTAATTCTATTGTTTAAATAAACTGAAAATAAATTGTTAATACTCATTCAGGATTGAGTATAGAATCTCTTCAACCATTTAGGAAATTAAAATTCCTAGAACTTAAATTAATATTTTCAAAAAGATCAAAATACCCCTAGGGTATAAAAGTTAAGATTTTATCATTTTAAAGTCATTTTAACTTTAGAAAAAATTGTCTAAACTAACTTTAGCACTATTAGGATCTTTTTTAAGAGTTGTGAGTTGAAAATATGAGAAAAATCTTTAATAGGTCAAATATTTATAAAAATGATCAAAATGCCCTTACTTTAGAAAAATCCTATGTTATTCTATTTAAGTTTTTCGTGAATTTAGAAGAATGCTTGTAAAATAAGAGGAACTTGTATAGGATATCTTTTTGGTAGAAATGTAAAGGATAAATCCTAGAAATTACATTTTTATAAAAGTGACCAAAATACCCCTACAATAGAAAAGTTAATTTTTCCACTGTTAGAATCTTCTTAATTCTTAACTCAAGAAAAATAATTTGTAACACTAGGATGACGATATAAGATAGTTTGAAGTTGAAAATAAGGATAAGAATTCCTAAAGGTCATATTTCTATAAAATGACCATTTTACCCATGTTCTATTATTTGACTATAATGTGTATGATTGATTACTAAGATCATTGTTTATACATGTAAATGTAATGGATTAATGACATAACTATGATTCCACACCTCCACCATTAGTGGAAGGTAGATATATTTGATGATTTCCATCAATGAAAAAAAAACCTTGAATAACCCTACGATAGATGATGAACTGAGTCGTTCTCAGACAATGATGATACAATCAAAGTAAAATGAGATAGTAGAGTTGGCAAAAGGAATAAGGAAGGGAAATTGAATTGAAAACCTCAACGATTGAGAATTTAAGATGGTGGATGCAATGGTTGACCACAGACAATTCTTGAGGAATGTATGCAAGCTCTAGTGAGACCTTGGGGGTAGATAAGATTCCAAGTTGTGAACCGCTTGAAGTAAAGAAGGTGACACAAAACTAGCTTGGCATTCCCGACAAAGCGGAACATTACCAAGATCCAGTTGACCAAGCAGGATATGTACTTTTGATCGTCAACCAAAGATTGCAAATTGGATCGTTAATGATACGCTCATGTAAGCCCTCCCGGAGTTAGTAGCATAGAAGGCTACGAAGGATAAGAGACTACGTTAGGTAGATTGCCCACTATCTATATTATGTGTACAAGGATTGATGACTCACTCCTACACCCCCCTCTCTTTTAGACTCAACATGGCTGATGAATTCCAACCACTCTTTCATCTGACGATTCTACCCCTAAAAGGCATATGAACTTATAATCAAGTGTAGGGGGATGATACATTCATAGGATATGTTCGCTTTACCTTCAGACCTACCAATATTTTAGTTCCTTGGAAATTCCACCATATAGACTTGTCGATAGTCCTATCTCAAACACCACCACCCAGATTTCTCAATGTACCAGCTAATCGAAGACAGCCACAAACCCCTCAGCCACCACAGTCATCAATGGGGTCATTACGGGCTAGTAATACAAATCAATGAGAAGAGTCAATAGTTGAGGAAAATCCCTTTGAAGCTTCGAATTAGACTAAAATAAGTTTATGAGTAGAATAGTTAAAAGTTTTGTTTCCATAGTTTTGTATTATTAGGACCATGAGATGTATAACTCTTCTATCTTATACATATATAAACAAAGAGAACTTTGAATGAAAGTAATATGATGAGTTAAGTTATTGTCAAATTGTAATTCCCCAGACAAATTAAGTTCTAAATTTATCTGCGCAATAACTCTTTTTGGACATTGCTTATTAATAAAAATAAATAAAAAGAGGCGTTACAAAGTTAAAGAATTGCTTTTCCTTATTAGAGAGTAGAGTGTGTCAAAAAATAGTAGCTAAAATAATGTAAGTAATTTATTTTTTTGTAAGATAATAAAAAATAAAAGGACAAAGATGAAGCATGAAGTAATGACATATATAATCACCCTCCATTATTCATCATTTTGAACTCCTAATTTTGTGAATCACTTTATTTATTTTACGGTCTTTTTTATTTTCCATCCTTTATAGACATTAACAAATTACATTTGGCAAATTTGACTCCTAAAACTTTGTTTTGCTTTTTCTTATGATGTTTCTTCATAGGGTCATGGGTTGTGATTTTATTTTCTCTTTCTCTCCTTGTTTGAAGTTCAACAAGACCAACTTAGACCCTATAAATTTCTTTCTATTATATTATTTTCACCTAGTTTTGTTTTTAGTTGTTGTTTTTGAAAACAATATGGTGGGCTAACATGGGCCTGGTCTTTTGCATTTTTTATATTTTTCATTTTATTTTTAGTCCTTACTTCTTTATAGAAAGTTAGGTCACATAGAGCTCTTTTTATATAGCAAAAAAGAAAAATCAAATGAAAAATAAATAAAATGAGTAATTCCACTAGCACACTAACCTATTTTTAGATAAACAAAGAAATAATAAGTGTACAAAATTTCAACATGTATGACAAGAACTTAAATTCAATTAGATAAAATAAGAAACAAACAATAAAATTTAAAACATGATGATATATAATATGGCAACCAATGAAAATGAAAATAACTTTTTGTTCTCCATTTAATTGTTCTTTACTATTGTCTTCACTTGTATGTTTTTATTACCACATTTGAAGAAGCTTTAAAAAAAAGGTTCATCCTATAACTTCCTATTTTTGATATAGTGAAATTATAAAATGAAATTGGAAGATTTGTCTCTTTTCCTTTTTTCATATTTTAATTTAGCTAAAAAAGATTTAGAAATTTATTTTCTATGAAAGAGATGTTATCTAGTGAATAATATTTAGAGAAAAAAGGGAGAGAGAAAGACTTTTAGTTAGTTAAAAATAAATTAAAATTAAAATCTACTTAAAATGAAAATATAAACCAAATTTTCAAACAGAAAATAGATTTATGATGTTTTATATAAAGTAAAAATAAAGGAAGGGAAGAATAAAAATTAGAAGTCAAGATATAAATTTTTAGCAAATAAAAATAAATTTTTAGGAATTAAATATGAATAAATAAATATTTTTAACTAAAATAATAAAATTTATCAAATAAAATAAATATTATTGAATAGAAAATTTAAAATCAATATGAGGAAAATATAAATAAGTTTATAAGATTTTTTGAAAAATTTAGAAATCAAAATAGGATTATCTATAATTAAAAACAAAAATTAAAAAGGAAAAGAAAGAAAAGAGAAAAGGGAAGGGAAGGAGAAAATGAGGGGCAGGGCAAGTTCGAACCCAGGCCTTGCTAGGAGAAGAGAAGAAGCAGAGCAGCATGCCAACTGAGCTACCCATTATGGGTGCTAAGTTTCGCCCCAAATAACAAAATAAAAACGCAAAGTACAAAATAGGTGTGGGACGGATTCGAAGGAAGGAACATGAGGGTCGAAGCTTAAGTAGGTTGCAGGGATTTTCATTTGACCGCTAGACCCATCGTTGTTATTTCTTATGAATTAAATATACTTAACCTTTCGTAAAAATGTAAAACTCCCATTGAAGCACCTCGTTACCTCCTTCAACCTCGAGATGATTTCTACAAACCATCATCCTACAAAACGCGCTTTACCCACACCCTACGACCTCCCTAGCTAGCCACCCATGACCTATGGTTTGCTTCGACTCGAAGAAAAGAGGCAAAAAACTTCTATAAATACAGAAGTAATTCGCAAAATGATGGACTTATCGAACACCTTCATTAATCAAATTCTCCTCAAATTTTCACTCCCTTCACCTCATTCCAACCCAAACAGCTTCAGAATCAATCATACTTCGATTTTATTGAAGAAATTTGAAGAATCACTCAAAGAATCATAATTTTGCAGTGACATTAGAGCTTCGTCGGAGACTTGCCAAAAAACTTCAGTAAAGGTAGGAGAAGTTATTTTTTTCTTCAATTTTAATTGCTTGAAACATTCCCTACTGTTTGAATTTGGGTTTCTGAAGATTTGGTAAATAAAGGTAACCAAATTCACAAAAAATGGTTTGAATTGAGAATTTCAAATTAGTGAATCCAAAATTTATCAAATTTATCCAATTACATCTTTTTTTTATCAAATTAGTATTAATATAAGCTTCGTCCTAGACATTTGAAGGATTCTGAACAAAGAATTCCTCAGAATTGTCGAAGGAGATCGAAAACCATCCAAAACTAGAATCACATTTTTCTTTCTGATCAAAAATTAAATTTTCTTCAATTTCACAGCAAATTAGGGAGTAATAGATGAACCTCAAGGCCTTGAAGGAGTCAGATTTTGTTTACAGTGGTAACAAAATAGAAAAGAATAGGAATAGAGAATTTAAAATACAGTTTTGAACCAAAAGAAACCTCTGATTTAGAGGTTGAAGAAGTTGAGTGGTCAAAATTACTATTTTTCCCTTAAGGCAGAAAATTACCAAAATACCCTTTACCTTGAAATTTTTTAAATATTTGTTATTTTCCTACCAAAAAAATTTCTTCACAATAATTTCAGAAAATACCCCTACCTAATACTCAAGCTTTAAAGACAGATCTCTTAAAAGTTTCAAGAAAAAAAATTAAACTCTTTTTCTGAAATTACCAAAATACCCCTAAGTATGAAAAATTGTAATTTTGAATTATTTTGTTCAATAAATTAAGGGAAATTTGGTCATAACCATTTTATGTATAAACCTAGAATATTTTTTTCATTTTTAGAAGTTAAAAATCCTTAGAAATAAATTTTATCCCAAAATGACCAAAATGCCCCTATGTTATAAAACAAAAATTTGTCATTGTTTAGTCATTCTAATTTTAGGAGAAAATAGTCTAAGCATTCTAATTTGATACCTCTACTACTAATAAGAGGTATATATCCATGATAATTGTCCACATTAGACAGTAAGCTTTTGAAATAAACTTAGGATAGAAGATGAATTAAGAAATTCTTAAGGAATAATATTTATAAAATGACTACAAAGTTAGAATGAGATTTGGAAGCTATCCAAAGATATCCTGAGATATATATAATCAATACCAACCAAGAGTTGATAGAAGAAATAAGGAAGGTAAATTGGCTTGAAAACTCTTACGAGTGAGAATTAAGAATGAAGAATGCAAAGGTTGATCACAGAAGGTACCTAAGGAATGTACACAGGCTCTAATGAGACCTTGGGGGTAGATGAGGTGCCAAGTTGTGAACCGATCAAAGAGAAGAGGGTGTCACAGAATCGGCTTGGCGTCCTCGACAAAGCGGAGCATTACCAAGATTCAGTTAAGAGTATCCTAAACCGAGTACTAGGCAGGATATGCACTCCCGATCGTCAACCTAAGATTGCGAATTGGATTATTAATAACACGCTTGTGTAAGTCCTCCCAAAGTTAGAAGTTTTGGAGGCAACAAAGGACTCTAAACCGAATAGAATCCCTAATTAGGCACGTTACGGTAAGACGAGAGCTACGATAATTAGAAACCCAATATATATATATATATATACACATTTGCATGAGGATAAATGACTCACTCTTACACCCCCACATTTTTCAGACATAAATGGCATACCAGTTCCAACCATTGTTCCACCTGACCATAATACCTTTAGAGGGGAGATTGGTGTATGATAGAGTTCAAGTAGATGATACGTTCATAGGATACATACAGTTTGCCCTTGGGCCTACCAATATTGTAGTCCTATGTCAATTTTATCAAATAAATCTACCAGTGGTTCTATCCTAGACTTTGCCTCCTAGATTCACTGGTGATCCCACAACACGATAACGACCTTGGGCTTCTCAACCCTCACAATCCTCCATGGGTTTAGTTCAAGCCAACAATCCATATGGGAGGGAAGATTCTTCAAAGGAAGAAGATCTTTCTGAAAGATCTTATTAGATAAATTAGATATAAAAAAAATAAAAAATTAATAGAAGGATTTTAGGATTTTTCTGAAAATTTTAGAAGAAAAAATAATTAAAAATAAAGAACAAAAAATATAATAAAGAAAAAAGAAAAGAAATAAGAATTAAAAAAGAAAACGAAAAAAAAAGGAAAGGAGGGAATGGGAGGTTCAAACCCCTGACCTCGTAAGAGAGAGAGGCATCTTTGCCAACTAAGCTACCCCACGTAGGTAGTATACTCATGCCTTAGTTAATATAAGAGGACAAAGAAAATAAATAAGCCTAAATAAAAGCGGAGATGATAAAAAGGGGGTTGGTTGGGTTCGAACCCACCCCCTTAGGCATGTTAGGAGAGTTAGGAGAGGAGAGTGACCATTGAGACTGCTAGGCCCATCACTGAGATTTTAACAAAACAAAATAGTTATATTTTTTCCTAACGATCATCGTCTTCCTCAACATACCGCCATTAAAGCTCCTTCCACAAGCTTCCAAGCTTTTGTAAATCGCCGCCCCGACTAAGCCTACGAGTCCCCATGACTCAATAAGGCTACCTTATTCCTAGATGAATAAAATACATTATCTTGGGTGGGTGGTTGGAATTGCTATAAAATTCCATGAAAGCTCGAAATCACCAAGAAAGCAAGCTACATTTCTTTTGAAAAATTTTCTATACTTCACCAAATTACTCCTAACTAGTCCCAAACGATTCAAAATACTCCTAGAAAACTGTTGGTGAGAAGAAATTGAAGAAACAAGCAAAGAAGCACGAATTTGCATTGGCAACCTAAGCTTTCATTAAAGAAAAACAAAAAAAAAACTAAATTGAGGTAGAAGGGATCTTCCTTTCTTCTTAATTCAAATACAAAATCATTTTATTTTGTTGTAATCAGGATTTTGAAAATTTAGAGCTCCAAAATGCTATAATTTTCCAGAATTGAAAATCTAATTTCAAGTTTTAGAACTCCGTAAATTCAAATTCGTTAGGCTTATTCTAGGCTTGAATTGTTCAATTAAGGATTGGGATTTGTTCGTAATCTGTCATTGATGAATTCTAAGCAGTTTAATTGCCAAAAACACGAAAGGAACCAAAATTCCCAAATTTCATTTCTCTGGCTCCAAGACCAAATCCAGAGGTTGAAGATGATTGGAAAATTACCAAAATACCCCTCCTAGATAAATTACCAAAATACCCCCCATTTTGTTTTATTTTATTTTATGTTATTTTTACATTTTGAAGCTTTGAAAATTTAACAGAGTTAGCTTAAAGTATAAGGAACAGAATGAGATAATTTTTTTTAAAGAAATTAACAGAAATTAAATTATTTTTGAGAAATTCCAAAAATACACTTAATTGAAGAAAATAAGAATTTGGGTTTGTTCTGGTCATAAATTTTGGGGGAAAATATTAGGAAACAATCATGAGTCTACCCGGAATCTAAAAATCACTTTTAAAATTTTAAAAATTCTTAAAAATAAAATTATATTTTCAAAATGACAATTTTACCCCTAGGATATTAAATTAATTATTTCTATCATTCTAGACCATTTTAATTTTTAGAAAATAGCTTAAGTACCTTGAGGAATCAAGTGGAACCTATTCTAAAATTTAGAGGGCAAGAATTTGAAGAACAAAATTGAAAAAAAGTAAATTTTTACAAAATGACCAAAATACCCCTATAGTTTAAAATAATTTTTTTTTAGCATTTCTAGAACATTTTTATTTCAAAAAAAATAGTGTAAATTCTCTTTATTACTATTAGGATCTATATAAAAATTTATAGTTAAAGAGGATATAAAAAAAAATTTAAGAACACAAATTTTTCATAAATGACTACAATGCCTTTATGATAGAAATTTGGATCTTTAAGTTATCTAAAGATTACTTGAGTTGGGATAATTGTGCTTATGATGTTGGATAAGTACAAAAGGTGAGAAAAGCAAAGAAATCATTGCTAAAATATTTTGTGAAAAATGACCAAAATACCCTTACACCTAAAAACCATGATTTGTGTGGTATCCTTTCTCTATAACCCTAAGAATGATCAAGAAAACTCTTAAACACTAAGAATCTAAAAATTATATTAGAAATTAAAGTTAGGAACAAAAGGTCCATAATTAAAATATTGTTTGTAAGCAAAATGACCATTTTACCCTTAGCGAAATATACCCAATTTAAACTTAGATCAGACTTCTGACCTTAGAACTGGTAAGAAACTTAAATATGTATTCTAACTTAAGATTTTAATTATGATACAAAAATTCTTGAGTAATCTGATATATTTTTAAAAATGGCTTGAGAATTTTAAAGAATAATATGATGTACAAATTGTAGTGAGAAGAAGATCTAGTATTTGAAGCCCTAACTTAATGAATAATGTAATTAATAAGTCTCTTTAAAATAGGAAATACCGCGCAATGTAAGCAGACCAGGAAAGAGTCAGAAAAGGTGAATTAGTAAGGGTCAAACAAAGTTAGAAATGGATGAAAAGTTGGAATTTCCAACTATGGAAATTCTAGGGTTCTGGTACCGTGAGAATTGATTGATGGAAGTAAAAGTGAAATAATAAAAGACATGATACGAGTGAGATAAAAGAATGGAGAAATGCAATGGGTTGACTACAGAAGGTACCTGAGGAATGTATGCAGGTTGTGGAAGTCCTTAGGGGTGTATAGGCACCAAGTTTGTGAACTGCCTAGATTAAGGAGTCACAAAGCTAGCTTGGAAACCCCGACAAAGAAAAGCATTACCAAGATTAATGGAGAGTATATGAGGTTTGTACCGACTCAAGATATGTACTCTTGATCGTCACCCAAATAAATTGCAACTTATGGATTTAATGTTACATTCTGCTTAAGTCCTTGGGAGTTAGTAGTAAGAGGCAGCGAGGGATCCCAAACGTTAGTATCAATGAATAGGACTCGATAAAGTGAGGTTGACAATATACAATTATAGGTACGCCAATATGATATTTATATTAAAAGAACTCGAGATTCACTCCTACAGCTAGCATTTCAGGTAAAGATGTTTGAAGAATTTCGTCCTTTATTCCACATGTCCATTACCCCGCTTTGTGGACAATGGACTAGAGACTCACTGTATCAATTAGACACATATACAAGATATGTTTGTTTTACTTTCTTTCCAGTAAAACCTTTTGCCCCTACAACTTCATGACGAATAGATCTTCTGATAATTCTGACTTAGGTGAAACCTCCACGAATCTCAGAATCACCTCCTGGGTTTCCTTCACACCCTAGGAGGAGACGACCAACCAACTTTTCCTCTACTTACAACAGAACTAGGGTTGTTAGGCCTACACCTAGGGCAGAATCATCTGAGGAGGAGGATCCATTTGAAAATCCTGGAGATGAATTTTAAGTTTATCCTTTATCATGTAAAAGTAGTATAGGATTTATGTAAACTCATGTAAATTAATAAATGAAGTATCTTTGACAAATTGTGGGTGTAATTTTAATAATAAAAATTTTGGTTGTTATAGAATAGGGGTTGGAACTCGTCCGCCATCTATATCTGAAATGTTGGGGGTTGTAGGAGTGAGTCATCCATCCTTAGTCATACACACATAAATACGCAAATTTCTATCTATATGCTCTCATATCACTGTAACATGCCTAATAGGGATTCTATTTGATTTAGGGCCCTTCATAGCCTCCACCACTACTATCTCTATGAGGCCTTACACGAGCATGTCAACAATAATCCAAGTTTGCATTTTGGATTGACGATCAGGGATACATATCCTGTCTAGTACTGGTATAGGATACTCTCAACCAATCTTAGTAATGCTATGCTTTGTCGGGGATGCCAAGCCAATTTTGTGACACCCTCTTCACTCTACGCAACTCACAACTTGACACCTTATCTACCCCCAAGGCCTCACTACAGCCTGTGTACATTCCTCAGGTACCTTCTGTGATCAACCTATTCATTCTTATTTCTCACTTGCCTAGAATTTTCATTCGTTCTACTCTCTTCTTTTTTAATCTTCAAGTTTTCTCAGTACTAACTTTCATTTCATCAGCATAGTCTTACAATAGCTCTTTCAGTCTCACTTTCAATAACCAATCTCAGTTTCATTCAATTTTTGTATGGGTAAATTCTTAATTCATCTTCTACCCTAGGGTTAATTTTGTCATTTACTATCTAATTGAGACAGTTGTCAATATCTTATAAATCCCTCTACTATTAGTAGAAGTAATAATGCTTCACTTCTACTATCTAGATGGGCAATAAATCAATAGATCATATAGGAACAACAATATTATAGTGGAACAAAATTCCAAACAAAATAACACATATTCTAATTAAGATGATAAAGGGCAAAATTGTCTTTTTAAATACTTTTAACTTTACTTTCTTTCATTCTTTTCTTTCTTTCTTCCTTTTCCTCTATAACTTTCTATCTCTATATTTATTATTCTAATTCAATTTATTTGAGTTGAAATATTTTTTTTTATTTACACTCTCCTGTTTACTATTCACACCTTATTATTACTATTTACACCCCTCTCCCTTCCCTTTTCTTCTTCTCAAATCATCTCCCTCCCATTCTCAGATTTTTGAATTTTCTTCCTAACTAGGATTTCACTCGAATTGGGACAACAAAACTACTCTACTACTTTCGTCTAATGATTTTTAATACCAATTGAAAGTTAAGGTTAAATAAAACACAAAAATTATTTGGAACAACAAACCATTATCCATGGCTAACAAAGAAGAAACCAAATTTTGATTCAGCATATTCCTACCAATTATGATTGATTTTAGGGTCGGTTTAACACTTCATATCATGCAAAATGAGTTAGTAGTTAAAATAAGGATTATTGAAAGCTCCTCCTAATGGTTACCAAGCTTCTCTCTTCCTAGAACTTCCCTAGAAACCGCCACTGTATACTTTCTACAATGTTGTTGTATAATTTTTTTTTTGTTGTTATATACTTTTTCAAAGGTTGTTGTATCCTTTTTCTCATTGTAGTTGTCTCACCCCCCTCCCCCCCTTTGTCTTCTTCCTTTGACTCACCCTCCCCTTCGCTCCCCTCTCTCAATCTCTCCTTCTTCCTCTCCTTACTCTTTTTCTTCTTCCCTTCAACCCATTTCTCTTCCTCTTCTCTTTTCCCACTCTACCTATTCTTCTCCTCTCCCAGAAACTGAACTATCTCCAAAACCAATAAATCTTTGAATTTCACTACCTAATTTCCACCTCAATCCTAACAAATTTCCATTTTAAACTAACTAGTAACATTTGATACTTACTAAGAATAAGGTTTCAAATCAAAATTCAATCAAAAACTAGAGGAATTTACATGCCCGACAGCCATGGCAGCTTAGGGGAATTGTTAACTCAATTTTGCTTACTTCATGACTAATTTGGCTAAATAAGTATTCGAACATGTGCAAAAATTGTTCAACAATGATTTTATAAGATTAAAACAAAGAATAAATGATTCCTCCTACCTTAAAATGTTTTTCTAGTGAGGAATCATAGAAACTCCGATGAAACACCAACAACTAATAAAAAATGTGATTTCTTAATCTTTCCTTCTAATTTGTTGAGCAGAAGCGAAGCTTGGGCTATTCCGAATCTATCTAGGTGGAAATAAACGAAGGAAAACTTGTATTCGAAGAGAGTTGGGTGCCCAATTTTTTGTTCTACATTTCCTTCGTCTTCATTTTATAGAGTCCATTGTCGCCCTTACTATGAATATTTGTATTCCTAAGTTATGAGCGAATTCATCTGGTTCAGAAGTAAGGGTGCAGTCTACTATGGCGGCTAGTAGGTCGATGGAGCTCGAGGAAGAAACACTTATGTGATTTTTATTTGTATAAGTTTTCAACGATGGGCCTAGCGGTCAAATGACAATCCCTACTTCCAATTTCCTCTTTCCGCTCCTAAGTCGCGTCTTCAAATTCGCCTTCACACATTTTTTTCTTATTTCGCTCTTTTATTCCTCCTATTACCCTTAACTCTCCTTATATACATTTGTTTTTCTTTGCAATAGTCACGAGCTTCCCTAGCTCAACTGGCAGTGCCTTCTTCGCTGCCCTACAGGGCCTAGATTTGAACCCAGCCCTACCTCTTTTTTATTTACCTTTTCTTTTCCTTATTTTCTTTTTCTTTTTATTTTCTGTTTTAAATTTTGAAAATTATTATTTTTTATTTTTGATTTTTCCTAAAAATCCTAAAAATCAGTTTATATTTTTCTTTTCATGTTTATATATGTTCTCTCACTACAATATTTATAATTCTTTTTATTTT
>JAMLFT010008488.1:0-13651 GCA_026544285.1 Pachyrhizus erosus | reverse complement strand
TACATATAATATTTATATCTTATATATCAGTATTTAATCTAATTTAAATATCTTTATAATATCTTAAATATAATATACAAGTAATTACGATGAATATAGTTATGCTCATATATTTATATCTTTGCAAATAATATATTAATAAAACTGTATATATACTTATTATATTAATCCGTAAATACTTTGAATTATATTAAATAGGAAATCATAATTAATTTTATATTTTAAATAAGCACTAGTGTCCTATAATTTAAATCTATACAATTTTATATATATTTTATATCTTTATAATAATAATAATATATTTTTATAATAATTATTATAATATCAAACACTATAACTTTATAATAACTTTTATAATATTATGCGTAATAAATACTTATTATAAAATACTATAAGTAATCTTAATTTAAACGGAATAATTAATGTATCAAAATTATTATATATATTGTATAAATTATTGAATGAATGACATAACTCCTTTTCTTTCTTGTACAATAACACAAAAAAAAATCATATAGAAATAGAATATAAAAAAATTAGTTATGTGAAATAAAATTTTAATGTAACCATTATTTTTTTATTAATTCTTAGTTCTAATTTAAGTTTTAAAATTTTATTTTAAATATTTTGTATTATTATTTTATTACTTAACATATTATATAAATATTAAAAATATATATTTAATTGTTAGTTGTTCAATCGTAATATTTAATTATGATGAAACCAACTAATTATAAATGAATGTCTTCCACATGTTCAATAAATCAATCTGATTTTGAAAAATTGGAAAAAAAAATTGCAAGGCAGAAAGAAATATGTGGAGTATTATATAAAGTATAAATTAAATACAAAATAATTACAATATTAATTACAATGGTAATGCATGCACAATACTACAATGGAGTAAAAATTAAGTTGCAGAAAAATGAGAGAAAGGAGGAAAAATCATAATAGGAAAAGGACGGGAGTGCCCTTAATTCTTTAGTTTTAGATGATGCCATGCAACCATTAGCGGGAATCTCTTGGGAAGTCATTTCTGTTTTCTTGCCTCTTCTTTGCCTTTTAAACTCTGCCTTTCTCTCCGTAGTGAAACAAAAAAAATTGTTGAATCAACACAAACACATCATGGCTTCTCACTTCTCCACTCACTGCCACCTTCCCTCTTTCTCTTCTTCTAACCATTTCCCTTTTTCGTCTTCTTCTTCTTCTTCTATCCCTCTTCACCACTTCTCCAAATCCTCTCTGGGTAAGTCTGTTATATATGCAATAATTTCGCCAATTCATCTCTTATACCCGGTGCTGAATTACCAACATCTCTTGTTGATTCAACTTGTCTCCTCACTACAATGTTTTTGTTACTTTTTTTAACCGTGTCTTCCATTTTATTTTCTTTTAAGATTGCAATTTTCTGTTGATCAGAACATTCTATTATCTAAGAATGTAAAAGCACAAACAGTTGCAACTTATCTAGAGAAAACTATAGAAGGCAAATGGTGCATAAAATTCATCAAAGAATTATTTCAATATTATAGATATTCTTTTACTTAGCAACCTTACTTTTTTTTTTTTTTTTCACTAGCGATACTCTCTCCTTGCATATGTGCATGGCTTCCTTTGTTGATTGGGAGCTTAACAATTTTTAATTAATTTCGTTAAGAACGTAGCCGTTCCGGTTCCTCAAGATTCACTATCAAGGAGGCTAAAGTTGTTAGATGCGTTGTCTCTTTTTCTTCTCCTCCACCTAAAAGAAAAAAAAAATATATATATATATATAAAGAAACACAAAAGAAGAGTGGAGTAATTTTCACTGGAAGCTGAAAGTAATACAGTTAATTCCAACGGACGAAAGTAATTTAGTGAAAGATTTATATAATTTTATATATAGGTGCTGTGTCGTTCGAGACTAACGACAAACAAGAGACAAGATGCAGAGCTATATCCAAACCACGAACACAAGGTATAATGGAGTTTCTTAGTTTTACTTAAAATAAATAGTTTAATATGAATTGCTTTGTCTAAAGCGTGCTTAAACTAATGCTATTTTGTGCGTTATGCAGAATATCCAGACATATTTCAAGGTAGTCTAGCAACGTTAAAGTTTCCTGAGATTAATGTGGAAGATGACATAGAAGAGGAGCAAGACATTGAGGTGCTTTAAACTTTCTGACTTCTCTGTTTTGTGTCTTTACTAATTAGCCTTTTTTTAATTATTCTTTGACATATACCATTTCTTTTGGTCAATACAACGTTGTTGAAAAAAGGTTTTGGTGGAAAAGGAGATCAAGAAGCGAGTGGACATTATCAAATCAATATTGGGTTCCATGGAAGATGGAGAGATAACGGTATCTGCTTATGACACTGCTTGGGTTGCTCTGATAGAAGATGTTCATGGAAGTGGTGCCCCTCAATTTCCATCGAGTCTAGAATGGATAGCAAAAAATCAACACCCGGATGGTTCATGGGGTGATAAGGAATTATTTTCAGCACATGATCGGATTATTAACACGTTGGCTTGTGTTGTTGCATTAAAATCATGGAAAATGCACCCTGAAAAGTGTGAGAAAGGTAAAATTGAATTATAATTATTAGCCTCTGATTTATTTGTTAGCAAATTGATAATCGTTAATCAGTTTTGTTAACGTGATACAGGAATGACGTATTTTAAAGAGAATCTGAACAAGCTTCAGAATGAGAATGTGGAGCATATGCCAATTGGGTTTGAAGTAGCTTTCCCATCACTTCTTGACATGGCTCGTGGTTTGAAAATTGAAGTGCCGGATAATTCCCCTATCCTGAACAAAATCTTTGCAATGAGAAACGTAAAACTCACAAGGTACCTTAGTTGTGGTCATAATTATGCTTGCCAGCGAGTTGATATGCGCCCATGTCTATTTTCATAATAGATTCAAAGCAACCTTATCTTGCAAATTCTTTTTCTGGGAAAGTATATATATAAGAGTCACTTTTTATTATAAGTTCTGCAAACTCCTTTTAACGTGTGTGTCATTATTATGTGTGTGGTTTGTGTGGGCCTTGGTGTGGGGATAGAATTCCAAGAGAGATGATGCATAAAGTGCCCACAAGTCTGCTTCATAGCTTGGAAGGGATGTCAGGCCTTGACTGGAAAGAACTTCTGAAATTGCAGTCTCAAGACGGGTCCTTCTTGTTTTCTCCGTCCTCCACCGCCTTTGCTCTCATGCAAACTAAAGATCAAAATTGCCACAATTACTTGAATAAAGTGGTCAAGAGGTTCAATGGGGGAGGTAAACTTCTATTAGCTCTTTCCTTTTAACTTTTTTGTTTCACCTCTTAATCTTCTTTCCCTCTTTTCTTTGTATTATATTATATTATATTATATATCTTACCCAAGGTTTTAAACAAAAGTTTATACCATTCGGCTGCAATATCAAAGTTTTCAGTGTCTGCAACTGCAGCCCAAGTATGGTTACATCAGTCGCATTTGTCCACAATTTCATGTAATATCATGAAATACGATAAAATTGCTACTACTACCGTGATTACAATTTAAAACCTTATCATATAATATATATGATTAATATCTTTCTTTCTAGAATACCACTGTATTTACTGATTTTTTGTTTATCTCAGTTCCAAACGTGTATCCAGTGGATTTGTTCGAACATATTTGGGTGGTTGATAGGCTTGAACGCCTCGGAATATCTCGGTATTTTCAGCAAGAGATCAAAGAATGTTTGAGTTATGTTTACAGGTAGTTTACTAATGACCCTCAAATTAACATTTTATAAAACACTTTGGAAACGAATTAACCGAGCATGAAACAGAGGTTTGATATGCTAAGCAATTCTAATTAATAAATGAAATTTCAGATATTGGACCGAAAAGGGTATTTGTTGGGCAAGAAATTCAAATGTTCAAGATCTTGATGACACGGCAATGGGTTTCAGATTACTAAGATTACACAGCTACCAAGTTTCTGCTGGTATGTATGTAATTGGTTGACCATATAACATAATATTTATCAAATTAAACCTAGAGTTCAATGATTATGTCCCGTTAATATAAAATTTTATATTATTAATCAATCAAAATTTATTATTAATATATATTTTAAATTAATTACAATAAAATCAATTAATTTATTTAAATGACAGCATAAATTATCCAAAAAATATTAACAATATATTTTTTTAAAAAAATATGTATTATTAATTAAAATTTAATAATTTTCAATAAATTTTATCCAATAAAAAACATATATTAAAAAAACATTTTAAAAAATATATTACTAAGTGTTCTCAAAATTTCTTTATACTGTGAGTGAATAAGGTATTCTCTAGTAAATCTATATACTAAGATGCAAATATGTAAGTTAATTAACTGGTTTTGATATTTAACAGATGTGTTCAAGAACTTCGAGAGAAATGGTGAATTCTTCTGCTTTAAGGGGCAAACCACACAAGCGGTGACGGGAATGTTTAATCTGTACAGGGCGGCACAAGTGATGTTCCCCGGAGAGAAAATTCTTGAACATGGGAAGCACTTTTCTGCCAAATTTTTGTGGGAGAAGCGAGCAGCAAATGAGCTAGTAGATAAATGGATCATAATGAAGAATCTGGCAGAAGAGGTAGGTAGTGAATCCATGGCATAAAGAAATCGAAAACTATGAGTATGTGGGACTAGTTGATGTATGTATGTATAATAATATGTGGCATAAATTTGTTTACTTATGTTACGATTCTGTGTTGTGCAGGTTGCGTACGCTTTAGACGTACCATGGTATGCAAGTTTACCACGAGTGCAGACAAGATTCTACATTGATCAATACGGTGGTGAGAGTGACGTGTGGATAGGAAAAACCCTATATAGGTACCTTGCACTTTCATCTCCTAACAACGTTTCATTTCTTTTTCATAATAGAAACAACAACAACAACAGCCGCCATCTCTTTTTTCGAAATGAATTCTATTGTCTCAATATTTTGCTCCACATTCTCAAATTTATCAGACAAAAAAAAAATAAAATCATGAGACCATGTGCAAAGATTTTGTGTTTCCCTGTATCTTCACGTAATGCTGGAATTTAAAAAAGTAACGAACCTGTTAAAACACTCTTGCACGTGAAAAAATAAATATTCTTTTATCATTTAAAGTTCAAGTTTTAATAAATAATAAGGAAAATATTTTTATACTATATATTATTTAATTATAAATTATTATGAATGATAAATTTATTTAATTATTTTAAAATTATATTTATCATAATTTTTTTATTAATTAAAGTTTTATATTGATTGATAATGCCTAAATTAAATAAAATGTGTTAGAAAGAATGTATTGTATGTTCGTATTTTTTTTTTATAAGAATGACGTGAAGACATTTTTAATAATTAAGTTTTTCATGTATATTATTATAATGATATAAAATTATATTTTATTTTTAAAAATTATATATTTTTAAATTCTTATCATTTAAGTTAGGTGGAATGATTAACATTTAATTTTTCTCCTAACTTATGATAACATAATAATTTATCTTCAATACATGAATAGCTAATACAAATTAGTTTTATATCCGAATGTGAAGTCACATCATTCATATTTTACTTATAAATCATTAAAACTTTTAAAGTGTTTTTTTTTTCTTTTGTCTTTCACTGAAAGTCTTTACCGACAAAATTTTGGGATTTACTTTCAAACTTAGGTAGTGAATAAGTAAATCTCTTTATCTTACAAGTAAATTGATCTAGGATCACAATCTTGTAGTATATCAACTGCTGTCGAGTTGGCACTTTTAACATTTAAGAGCTATTAGGTTGTGTTTTTTTTTTACAGGAAAGAGCTATTAGTTAAAATAAAAAAAACTGAAATGAATGCTAAAGGCGTTTTATATTAACATTTGATCAAAGTAATAAATCAGGATGAGAGTGCAAGTTTATAGTTTTCTTAAAATCTGTTTATAACTTCAACCTTCAAATTGACATGTGGCCAAAGGATATTAAATATTAGTCTCAAGTTTTAGTTAAGAATATGAAGAAAGGATGAAAATAATTACAGTTGGTCTTGGGGAGAAAAAAGTTGATGTTGAAATATAATATTATATCATTAATCAATAACATTTTACATATAAAAAAGTAATGGTATAAAATTATTTGTCATTTATATATATCACTTGTCAGTTTATAATAAAGTAGTGATAGCGACACGCTCATATATAATTTTGTTGGTTGTTGGATCATCAATTCCTTCATACTCAGATAGATAGATATAAATTTATATATAAAATAAAACTCAAATGAAATAAGCAACATACGTTATTCCCGATGCATTTTGAATTTCGACTCACTTCTCTAAGAAGTAAAGTATAAAAAATGTAAATTTATAGCAAAGATAAAAATTTATTAATTTTCCAAAGAATTCACGTAAAATCTTTTAGATTTTAATATTTGACTACGCACAATTTCACATAACATTGTCATCATATAAATAGATAAAAAAGGCTAAGATAACCGGACTATTTAAGGTTCATTAATTTGTCCATGTTCCGCATTCCTATCCAAATTATGTTTTAATTAATTATCTCTGTGATTTTACAAAATTATATAAACTCTCTTTATTTTTTCATTTTTTATATTAATCTCTTTAAATTATTTGTAAAATATTATATCATATTTTTATAAGAAAAATCACTATAAATATATATATATAAAAATCTATGTAACTTTTATAAAATTTTAAGAATAATTAATAGAATTTATTCAATTGTTTTTCGTGCTATTTTACTTTTTTTCACATTTGAAGAAATTTTTGTAGAACTTATTTAAGCTTATGACTCTTATATTTTTTTAAAATTGATTTTAATAAATATTTTTCTGATAGTTTATTAAAATAAATGTTTAACTTACTAATAGGTTGTATGGTCAAAGTTATAGCATAAATTTTTATATAATTAGAATTTATTAAAAGTGTTTAACTAAAATCTTCCCTGAATTGAATTACTTTTTCGTCACAGGATGGCCTACGTGAACAACAATAACTATCTGGAGCTTGCTAAGTTAGATTACAACAATTGCCAAGCACTACATCTAATAGAGTGGGGGAGAATGCAGAAGTAAGAGTAACTAAAACTATTTCAATACAATGCTTCAGCCAATTTCATCAGTCTTTATATAATGTAATTGACATAATTATACTTTTATTTTTGTAATGACATGTATCAGGTGGTACTCAGAATCTAGATTAGGAGAGTATGGAATGAACAGAAGAACTCTTCTGTTGGCCTATTTTCTGGCAGCAGCAAGCATATTTGAGCCTGAAAAGTCTCATGTGAGACTAGCGTGGGCCAAAACCACAGTCTTACTTGAGACCATAGCATCCTATGTTAGTGACGCAGAAATGAGGAAAGCTTTCATGAAAAAATTCAGTGACTGCATTAACAGGCGAGAATACTCCATTGGCTGGTAAATTAGCTCTTCCCAGTTTGTATAAAATTATAAATATTGAAGCATGCCATATTAATTAAATCTCAAGCTTATTATTATATACAACTCTTTTTTTTTTTTTTTTAAAACAATCGTGATTCTTGATCCTTGTTGTTCATGTACATTTAGAGATGTATATATGTACCATGTCCTTTTTTGTGCCTATTTATAAACATATAATTTAGCTGAGTCTTGGTGATACAAATGCCCTCGGGTATTTCAAGTTAAAAAGAGTGACAGTGAGATGCTGGAGTAGTATGAAAGTTACGGTGAGAATACCAACAAATATACCCCAACTTCCAAATCAACAATTGTACCTGTAGAGTGATAATATATAAGATAGAAGGTCTGCCATCCGGTGGTGTTAGATATACTCTATTTGTAGCGCTTGGTTGGGTGAGCCATGTCTGTGTCATGTTAATAGAAAATGGGATTCTTTAAAATACCGAATATTTTGAAACCCTTGACATCAGCATTAACAACTGAAGGAATTTTCTACATCACGAGAAATTTTCTTCATCACGAGGTTATTGGAGATTGCACACGAATTAATAATATGGTAAAAATGGTATATTGAAGATAATTCTAACATCATTAACTTACTTTAAGGATTAAATCGAAATTTAAATTTAAGAATTAAAATAATGTTAGAGTTTATTTTAATAAATTTGTTGTGTCAGATGTTATCGTGTAATTATTGGACCATTTGTATATATTTAATTATGCAAACCTCATGTTTTAAATGTGCAGTTCACCCTTACCCCATATATTAGCTAACTTTTGAATTGCGAAATTAAGTTACACTTGTATTCAAATTTTAAGAGATTTTGAGTGAAGTGTTGAACTTTGGGATTAATCCTTCAGTCGTATAAGGGAGCAAGATAGCTGGGACCATGATAGGCTGACAAATTATGTTGGCCTATTTGATATGTGGACAATATATGATCAAGTGGGAAGCTTTTAGCCAAAGTTCTGTCCAGTGTGACAAACACTATTCTTTTTCTTTCTGTTCCCCAATCATTTTGTAGACACCAAAATGCCTAGTCCACCCCGGGTGGAGATGCATCATTGTTAACTGTTATTCTGCAACGAATTTACTATAACCATTAATTAAACTAGTTGTTTTAACCAAATTTTATGGAAATTCAATCTTGGGGGTGCGAGCTGTAAGCACCAACTTCATATTTATTACCATTAGTAATTTAATTTTAGTACTTGGCTTGTTCGAGAAAATTTCCTCTAAAAATGTTCATTTGCAGACTGTGTACCTGTACTTTAGCCTGATGAGAAATTGAACACATTTTTTTGTGGTTGAATGCAGGAGGTTGAACAGAAAAAGAACAGAACATGGACTCGCTGAGACTTTGGTTGCCACCATAGATCAAATCTCGTGGGATATACTTGTGTCTCACGGTCATGAAATTGGATATGATATGAATCGCAGTGTGAGTTTACCATTCCATCCTAAATATTATAATATTAGTCTTAATTTTGATCACAAAATTGTCTTTTGATTAATGCGAATTGAAATAAATTATTTTTGGTACCTTATATTTGGCAAAACATATGTATTGATGATTTTAATACAAATTAACAAAGTAAGGCTATTTAAATTACCTTCAACTCTTTGACATTATTTTTTAATATTGTTTTGAGTAAACAGTATATGTGTATTGATAATATAAAGAGTTTTTATGCTGTTAACTTATAAAAAATAGTCATGTATGGTATTTTTTTAGTTTTTATAATAATTTCTTTAAAAATCACATTTAACATAATGTTTAATTAATTAATAATGTGAAAATGATTGCTCGTATAGAAATTATACACTTATTTTATATAAGATGAAATCACATGTTGTCTCTACGAAGAAAGTTTGGGTCTAAACTTTGTGGACCCAGCATGAGGGTTCCCATGATAGTAAAGTGATTGAAAAATAATTTTAAACGGTGCTGTTAATATTTTTTAAAAAATAAATTTAAGTATTTATGACGAAATTTTTGTTGTTTTTATTTTTTTATTATACAAATATTTGAAAGTAAGGAACAGAATAAAAATAAAACAACAATTTTATAATTAAAGAAAATAAAGCCAGAAAATATGTTCTCAAAAGTTCCATTTTTACAAATTTGTTCGCCTTTTGAAAAGTAAAAAGTAAATAGTAAATTTACACCAGAATTCAGTCGAGGCTCCGTCACCTTTGACATTCTCATAAATATAATTATTTCGTAACCAATGGTACCGTACCGCCGACTAAAAAGGAATCATGGGTTGGAATTCAAAACAAAAATGGAGAATCAAACATCAGTTGACCAATACAACCACCAAATCAGAGTACTGTTTCCAATGTCTTAAACATTTTTATTTATTTATTTATTTTTGTTATTGCGATGTTATTATTAATTATTATTATTACAGTGGGAAAAGTGGCTTTCAAATTGGCATCGAGAAGGAGACAAATGTGAAGGACAAGCAGAGCTTTTGGTGCAGATAATAAACCTATGTGGCGGGCATTGGATTTCCGAGGATCAAGCGTTGGATCCACAATATCAGAGTCTCCTTCAACTCACTACCACACTCTGTCATAGACTCCGTGGTCACCAAAAGGACAAGGTCAGTGACAGGGCAACCATTATATATATCTTACGATAAATGCTACCTACTTTCCAAACCTTCATATTTTGGCTGCATGCTCCTAATGCAATTTTTTTACCTTCCCCACTTTCCCATAAGCATAAAAAGGCATGCTGGTATTACAAACCAGTTAGAGTACCTAAAAAGCTGCATAGATAAATAGTATGGTTTTTGGACTGTTGTTACTAGGAAAGTGAACTCAGCAGCTTTATGAAAAAGGCTTTACGACAGCAAGAAAAAATTGTAGTAAAAGAAAAGAAAACAAAGAAAGGGATCAACCCAATGGCGAATTGGCCAGGCTATTTAATTTTCTCAAAATGGTCATAATTGAGCACCTGTCAACAGAATACAATACATAGAGCATTTATGTATTGCATTATTGAAATTCTTAATTCGATAGCAACAAACACAAGAGTTTGTCGTTTAGTGTAGTGGTGCACTATGCACGATATTCAGGTTCGGGGTCCTTTGTCTTTTTTTTTTTAGGATCTGCCTAACAAGTAGTAGCTTAAGAGCACTAGTCAAAAAACACATTTAAGTATAAACATTTAAATTAAAATTACACTTTTTAATTAAAAGAAACATTTTTTATTCTTAACTAGTGACTTAAAGATATTATTGGTTAGTATTTTCTTATTTTTTAATAATATCTTTGACTTAATATATAGTTTAGTTTCTTAGTAACATTTGTATTTTTCTGAATATATCCAACAGGAACTCGAGAGCGGCAGCTGCGGTACGTATGTAAATGGCACGATGACCGCAGAAGCAGAATCAAAAATGCAAGAACTCGTGCAATTGGTGTACCAAAAATCTCCAACTGGCATTGATTTCAATATCAAAAATACTTTCCTCACAGTGGCCAAGAGTCTTTACTATACAGCTTTCTGTGATTCAACGACTATCAACTTCCATATTGCGAAAGTTCTGTTTGATAAAATCGTTTAAATCAAATTTAATTTCTTGAATAGTTATTAGACTCCACCATCATTGTCAATATTTTTCCTCTATAATGTAAAAAAGAAAGGAAAAAAAATTCAGTTGTTGCGGCTCCATGTACATGCCTTTGTTTAATTTTAGTTTCTATGCTAGTTTGTCCACGATAAACTTTGTGATTAACTATTTTTTAGAAGAATCTCTTTTTTTAGACACGATTTTTTTCATTTACAAAAATCAAACTAAAGACCTTTTTTAACATGTTTGAATCTGGATCTACTTAAACCAATTTAATAAGTTAATTAATAAAATTTACCTAAATTTTATTCACAATATGACATGAATTTACTATAAGCAAAAAATGTATACTTAGATAAATGAGTGGATTTGAATTCTCCTACCATTATTTTTTTCGTTTGGTGGGGAACCTATTGCAGGAAAATTTCCTAACATCTAAAGACTAGTTAAGAAGGTGCAATTGGATTGTGCAGTTCAAGTCTATGCATTAATTCCTTATCCGGCTTTTTGCAATAACCTTTCAAGTGAGTCATGTCATTGGTGTCTTACTCGAAAGTGTTAAAAATATTTCTCCATTTTAACACTCTTGCATATAAAAAAGAAAACGATATTATATTACATTACTTTAATTTGTATAGGTTAATTACACTTTTAATCTCTTAAATATCATAATTATATAAAATTAAATTTTATATAATGTTAAATTTATATTATTTTAATTTTATAAATTGAAAAATAATATAAATATTATAATATTGAAATAAATAATATAGTATAAGTAACGTGAAAAAAATAGAGAAATAAGATTATAGGAGATGGAAAAGAAAATAAGTATATGCTTATTTATTATTTTTTAAAAATATTAAAAGTTAATATAATAAATTTATTTATCAAATATTTTTATTTTAATTATATAAATATATAAATTATAAAATCATAATTATTAAAATGTGTATATTAATTTACATATATATTATAATTTACCTGTACCAAAATTTAAAACTACTTTTTTGTTAGAAATTCTTTTTCATATTAATTTGAAATCTAGCTCAACTTCAATTTAGCTAAACATATTTTGTTTCAAAATTTGTAACTGAAAATAAAAAAAACTAAGAACTTACACACAATCTGAACAAACCTTAACTTTTCAACTTTCGACTAATTAATGAGTTATTTTTGGCAAACGTAGCTTAGATTTTTTTTTTAATTAACTAATGAAATGCACGGAATTTTAATTAAATATAAAAATTAAATTAACAGTGCATATTAAAACTAAAATTAAAGAATATGTATTATCTGATTAAAAGAAATTTTAAGTTTAACTTAAAAAAAAAACATATTTTTTAATTTTTTATAAAGCTAAAATATCTTACTTTGTTAAGTTACTTTTAAAGAAGATGTGATTTAATATATGTTAGAAGTTTAATTTTTTTTTTTTTAACTTAATTTACTTTTTTCTTTTATAAATACTTATTGGTTTAAGTATGGGTGTTCAGATCCAATTTAATATAAAACTGTAAACTGATTCGTAAAAAAACTGAAAATTGTAGAAAACTATTTTTTTAGTTTTTTTACCACTTTTTTCTATAACCAAACAATTCGGATTGATTTATAGTTATTGTTTCCAAAAATCGAATTGATCTAGATTGAATGATATTTTAGTTTGCATTTCACATGTATATAATATATGTTTTAGGCTTTTTAAGATTCATGATACAGTGTTTTCATTTCAATTGCCTTTTTTACTTGGAGATTTGAAGATTCCATGTTGGAGAAGAGTTCTTTGTCTCCACTTATAGCTTATGGAATTGAATTTGGAATTCTTGTTTGTTGTTGGGTCTTTGATTTGGAGCATGTTGGATTTGGAGTTCTTGTTGAGTTCCAACATAGTATTATTACTATGATATTTTTATGATTTCAGCAAATCTTTTTACTTAGCAATAAAAATATCGAATTGTAATATGTTTATAAATATAATATAATTATGTAAGGATCTGTTAAACATTGAATCATAAATTTCGATTCAAATCATATTTTATCAAATAGGATTATATTAGATTTTTTTAAGAAAGCATTCCAAAAATTAAACCGAATTATAGGATGATTTAACGTGTGGATCCTATGACTTTTTGGCTCAAAATTTATCCAAGCCAACACGGGAACAACACTAAATTTAAATGTGTTTTTAATTTGTGTAAAATAAGTAAATTTTTATTTTAGTGCTTGTAATAAAATGGTTTTCATCACTCAAATATGAAATCATTATTTCAAATTTTTGGAGATCAAAATCAAAGAAAAATATTTTATAGAAATCAAAATTAAAATATGTTTATTTTATAAGAAAGAAAAATATTAATTTAATATTTTAGATAGATAAAAAATTAAAAAAAAAACAGCTACAATTATCAAAACCAAAACTCACTCATTTTAAAATAACTAAAACCACATTTAACTCATCTTTATTTATAAGTTTGTCTAAAGCAAATTGTACCTTTGTTAGAAATAGGAAAATGCTAACAAATTAAAAAGTACTTATTGAGTAAGAAAATAAAAATAAAATAAATATTTACTAAAAATGAAACTATTTTTATATTAAAATTATAA
>JAMLFT010008487.1:0-13651 GCA_026544285.1 Pachyrhizus erosus | reverse complement strand
TAATTATAATAATTGGTAAAATAATTTATACTTATTTAAATTTTTTATTAAATATATTTTTATTTATTTTTAAAATATTTATACTATATTTTAAAATAAATAAAAAATATTGGTTCAAACTAATTTCTTGCACCAATTTTTTATTGATTTTGACTAGTTTGATCAATTTTGAAATTCTTTGATTTTTTTTTGTGTAACTAACTTGTCACTAAACCAAGTTCTCAATCCAATCAACCAATTTTGTCTAATTTTGATGACTATTAAAAAAATGTAATAACATTTTGAACTCCACTTACCATAAGGTAATGCATGTACAGTGTTGATAAGAAATTATCACCATGGTCCGTGTACAAAGTTGAAAAAACTTAGTGGTATGCACCATATCATCATGGACAAAAAATAGGCTTTTTGATGTTAAAAGTTTTACATGAAACTAGAAAAAAAACACTTGAGTGTACGTTTACATTTTCTCATTTTGCTATGTTTTTAAATATCACAAAAATTTGTGAAAAATATATATAAAAGCATGTGAACTTAGAAGATTTTTCAACAAATTACAATAATATCTTTGAATTTTTTTAAAATTATGTAAACATTTTTTATTTCTTTAATTATTATTGCAATTTTTTTTATAAGAGATGTTAGTATAATATATAAAATGATATTAATATAATGATTTTCAAACATTGAGAAAAGTTGATGTAATATGTAAGAAATATGAATATAATATTTTTAAATATTAAAGAAGATTATTGTAAAAATAAAAAAAAAATAATGTTAATTACAATTCATAAAAAATATATGGAGTGTCACCGTAGTATGCATAAGATTTTTATAAAAATATGTGAAACATTATTTTCTTTGATCTAAATATATTATTTTAGTTATAAAATAGTTTTTAAATTTATTTTATTAAAAATATTTTTGCTAAGTTTTTTAATGAATATATAAAATAATAACAATATATTTTTTTATTCGTACTTTTTTTTTAGGTATCTTCACCTCTTAACTACATTTAACAATTAGTCTTGCTCTTTTTATATCATAAATTCTCCCATTTTTATTGGTTAAGATAAAATTTTGGTGTCATCTAATTTTTTTGTTTCAATTTGATTCGTAATTTTTAAAAAAAAATTACTTTGATCTCTTAAAATGTTTCTATCAAAGTAAAATTTTGACATTAATAATGTCAATTTTGACTAACATAACAAATACACATTTTACTTGATATCTTTCATAATTTATAATTTGTTGCTAAATTAATAAAATTAATATGACAAATTAATAAAGAAATGCATTTCATTTAATAAAGTAAAATTTTTAAATTTAAAAGATCGATCCAAAATAATAAATGATCAAAATTTTATTTTAACTTTTTTTTTTATTTAATAGCTTCCCATCTCTCTTCTAATTTATTGTTATTTTAGAAAATGATAAAAAGAGACACAAAGTTACAAAGTCTTTATCTTTCTCTTAATTTTATAGTATTTTGATATGCTCACCGTAAATATTTAAACCAACCTGACATGTAATTACAACTAATCTCCAATAACTTTAGTGGAATTACAAAAAAAAGAGAGAGAGGATATATCACTATATAATTATAAATTATTTTTAATTAAAAATTATTGATTTTTGTTATAATTATTATTAACTCATTGTTTGTTTTTAAATAAATATGAAAGAAAAAAATAGTGGGAAAAAACAGAAATACAATTCTTACAGTTTATTTAAAAGAAAAAAAAAACAATAACTTGAAAAAGCTTTTACGCGAAACACATAAGAAAAAACTTTTTATTCAAATGGCATAAAATAGGGGCAGGAAAAGAATGGAAAACGAAGGCATTTCTTTTTCATTCTTTTCGTTTCTTAAAAATTAAACAAATATTTATATCAGCGAAAATAAAATGATACATAAAAATAAACGAGAGAATAAAAAACATTTCTAAATTAAATAATTGTTTAAACAATTTAAAAAATATTTTTATATAATTTATTTATTTTTATTCATCTAAACAATTTATTTATTCTATCACAAATAGTACAATATATTTTTTTTCTTTATTTTGATTTTCCTCCTGTGTCTCACTTATAGCGAAATTGATAGCATAGCAGTAGCAGTAGCAGCATGCTTGCAGTTGCAGGTGGAGCTTTATGCTTAGTAGTGCTTACTCTGTTAGCAAACATATATTCATCTGTTTCCCTAGACACTTTCGACGACATCACTTACTCTTTAATTCCATTTCCATGAATAACCCACGTCAAAAGGAACTTCAAACTCAAACTGAAAATCACGTCCATTACAACCACACCGATCCCTCCAAATACGCAAGATGGACTGCTAGGTAACTAACTTTCTTATTTTTTATTTCGGTTTTATATTAATTTGACATTCATTTAATTGCAATGGGTCTTATGTTATTTGGGTCACAGGGAGAGCTACCAATTTATGTATGCAAGACCTTGGCAACCAGTCAACGATTTTTACTTCAACATTGTCCGTGCTAACTTGTCTCTGCCACTTCTCTTCGGGGCTCAGGTAATTTTGTAATGTTTGAACCCTAATTTCTGATATAAAATAGAATGCTATCTTATGAATGATTAGGTGTGTGAATAGTGAGACTGTCTTTAACTGTTTGTGTGTGAATTCATGGCTATCAGACGCTTGTTGATCATAATGATACTGGAATTGCACCACTTCCTGATAAAACTGAGTTGGAAAGTGTTGTATCTGAAGATCGCTCTGGGAGGTGGGCAAGGACGACATTCAAAATTATTCTTTCGTATCATGGGGGTTCTTTTGATGGGTGGCAAAAGCAGCCAGGCTTGAATACTGTCCAAAGGTTACAACTTCTGAGTCCTTTGTGCATATTGCAAATGACATGTCTTAGGAAGCATTGATGATTTGTCCAGGACTCTTACCAATAGTTGGATGGGGTGTTTTTTTTTTTTTTCTTATTACAGAATTAATGGGCAAAGCACACTGTGGTTTTGGTCACACATAACATAACATGCTTTTGCCAATTAGCTATCTCTCTTTGTATTTTATTATTATGTCTAAAAAAACTCCATGACCTATTCTTTGATCTTTAAATTGCATATAAAATATTTGTCAAAACTGCAATACAATTGTACACGTGATAATATTTTCCTTGTCTTATCCTTTACTGCTTCATGCTCCATGTGCTGGATTCAACATACTTACCTTTTGTTTTTGTAACAATATTAGCTTCTACAGCTATTAAAATGAATAAGAATGTTAAAATCAATTATCTTTTTGTTGGATAATCATTCTGCTTATTGCTCTTGTACTCATTTGTACATGTAGCGTTGTAGAAGCGTCACTTGGTAAATTTGTTGATGAAAAGAAAATACAACTGCTCAAGGATAAAGGTTTGCCCATTGAAGGTTGCGCTGTTGTTGCTGGTCGCACAGACAAAGGAGTGACAGGCCTTCAACAGGTCTGTTCTTTCTGTAAGTCATTTCCCTGTTTTTAGTAATGCTTTTGCTATGTCCAAGCCTTTGTTTTGTCACACACTCTGATTTCAGCATGTAGGAAGATAAATCTTAAGTCACAAAGTCTCTCTTATAAGTGCAGTAGTTGGGAGAAAAATTGTTTAGCACTTTTTGACCTTAAGTTTATGCACTTATAGTTATACTATCAGCAGTAAATATTTTGATTGTTTTGGAAATTTCTGGCATCAAATGTGCTAATGTCTGACTTCATTTGGTATCATATCTTAGATGCCTAGATGTGTGTGATGCCTTTTGGTTGGTTAAATTTAACATTCACATGCCCACGAATTTGAATCACATTCACATGCCCATGAATTTGAATCACATTCACATGCCCTTACTGAGTAAGTATCTTAGCTGAATAAAGGCCATCTGAAATACCTATGATCTCCTCATATCCACACACTAGTATATTTGACGTTTGGGACCAGCAAAATGCCTCCTTAGAGTGATTTTGTTCTTCTTCCAATCTTATTGGGGCTTTCTGCCTTGCTCTGGCAGGATTTGATTGGATTCGTTGTTTCTTCACAACAGGTTCCAGTGATGAAGGAAACTCTGTTGGCTGTGGGAAGTTGGATGATTAGGTTACTCTGTCTTCTATGGAGGCAAAGTAAATCATAAATGAAAAATTAGAGATACCCTTTTTTTTTTGGACAAAGATTTAAATTTTTGTTGTCAAGTAGAGAAAGTTTTTTCACTTGATATGATTCTTTTAAGTTTGTTGTCTACAATAACTTGGTTTTTTTAAGTAATAACAAGCTTATGGAGGCAAGTCCAAATGTGCCAGAAGCTTAACTAAAACCATAAAAGAAGAAAGAAAAAAGTTATCACCAGCATCAAGTCATAAGATAGACCAGGACTATAAGAACTTTTGATAGAAATCATTTATAATATATATAAAATACTAACTAACGCCTGTTATCAGATTTTGAAAGGATCAAAGAAATCTTTTCTTCAAGTCTTCAGTAGAATGTTCCCATGTTCTTATGTATGAATTATGGAATCAAGAACACTAGAACATTCTTGCATGAACGCAAGTTATAGTTTTGTAGGACATAGCTCTAATTATGTAGGGCTATATTTTTCAATGTAGTAAATTATTATGCCATGAAACAAAAGAAAATGTTCAAAAGTTACATAATTATTTTTTTCCAATTATTGAGGCATGCAGGGTGGGTGGGTAAATGGGTTCATTTTTAGCATTCTTTGGTTTTGGTTAAACCTTTTTGCCCCTGATCTAGGGTTCATTATACACAGACACTTGGAAGAAGGATGTTCAGCCAAAAGATATTGAGGATGCTATCAATCATGCAGCACCAGGAAAACTTAGGGTCATATCAGTTTCTGAGGTACTATCCTTTTTAAGTAATCTGCAATGTGAAGCTAATATTCAGTAAAGTTATCATTTGTCTTGAATCCAAAGAAAAAAGAAAACAAAAACAACAATATGGCTTGCAGAAATGAGTTCTTTGTTGTTTGCACTTCACAAAATAGTTAATCTGATAAGGTATGACTTATTGTAGGTATCGCGTGTTTTTCATCCTAATTTCTCTGCCAAATGGAGACGTTACCTTTATATTTTTCCACTCGTTGATGGAGGGTATAGGGACCAAAGTAGTGAAAATGGGGAGTTTTGTGATAGTTTTAAATATAATAAATTTCATGATTCTGCCAGCAAGGATGAGTTAGCAAATGAAAAAAAATCCTATGTGTTCAGCGTAAGCAAGGTAAACCGGCTTTTGCAAAAATTAGAGGGAAAGTTGCTATCCTACAAGATGTTTGCCCGTGATACAAAAGCTTCAAGAAATGAGTAAGAACTCAATTCTTGAATTTCTATCTCTGCTCACTTCATTATCTCATTCATCTGCAGTGCACATTATTATAGAAACTACCACATAAATTTTTGGGAAGGTAGCAAATTTAATGGTTGTGTGAATATTATTTGGAACTGAATCTTAAATTGTTTCATTTATTTCAGATGCATAAAATTGAAGTGTTAATGTTTAGTTTGTGACTTGTGAGTACTTAAGGAATAGTTGGTCCACCTGTTAGAAATATAATACAGAAATCATTCATGTGTTTTCATCTAACAACTTAAGCTTTTAATATGGTTGATTTATGAGATGGTACCAAAGCCTTCATGACCAAGAGCTCTAGAATTTGATTCTTGCTTCCCTCTTTCTTCTAATAAAATAAGTCTAAGTTCAGCACGAAGTAGGTGGCCTATGCATTGTCCATGCTTCAAGGCTGAAAGGGTTCTTTTGTGAGGGAATGTGTTAGAAATATAATATAAAAATCATTCGCGTGTTTTCACCTAGTAGTTTAAGCTTTTGAGATTGTTGTTTCATGACACCACTTACAAATTTGCTTGGTTTTACCATGACTTATAAGAGGGAATTTTCATTCACTGAATTGTCTTATGACTGTCATTCTGTTTCAGTGGCCCACCAACTGAGTGTTTTATTTATCACGCTCGAGCTATGGAAGTCAGACTGCCTACAACCGTGAGTGCCATGTGACCCTGTTTTTTTCGTCTTTCCTTTATCTCTTTTTTGTTGCCCACAATTGTTATTCTATAATTGAAATTATTTGAGTTTGTGTGGCTCTTTGTATGTGTGGTTAATCTTGTGGATGTGGCTTGCCCCAGATTGGCAACATTGTTTTGCCCAAATGTGGCTTGCTCCATTAGAGGAGCGGTGAATAGATTCATTTTATTTTTAGCTTAGCTTCACATTTAATCTTTCACGTGATTGAGGCAGAAGCATGACTGAGAAACCAAGAGTTGAATTCAAGTCATATTCATTAACCATCTGATGAAAATTCAATTATTCATGATATTATTCATCAAAATAGTGAGGGTAATTTTTGTAAGTGAATAATGAAATGGGAAATAAGGGCAATTGCTGAGGAGTGCACGAGTAAATGGGAATTTGTTACTGTTTTCTTGGTGGCTTGAGCTGGGTCTCCAACCTCAATATAATTCACATTGTAGAGCAAAGTGTACTCAGTGCTTTTTTGTACTTCAGAAAGTAAGTAGTGTCAAGCTATAATATATGATAGTTTATATCTGGGAAAAAAAAGGGAAAGAAGGGAGTGGACCGTAGTAACTAGCAAATTAAATTATGTGAAGACAAGACAGTATCTGTTACTGTCACTCACTATGACATTAGTCATAACTATTTTTGATACAGGCATCATTTAAATAATTTTTTATATGACGGGAATCTTCTGAGGTGTTATTTGTTCTCATCAGTTTAATATCTGTTAGAAATGATAGTAAAGTACTAGAGTACCTTCTGTTCATTCATTAGGGTCTCAATGGTTTTATAATGCTTCCTTCACATACACATTATGAGATATATAATGGAATCTCGTTAATTAACTGAGGATTCTATCGTATTATTTTCATTACAAGTTTTGACCATATTCTGCATCGAAATGAATTCAACTCAATATTGTTAGTGTGAATTCCCGTGTCTTTAATTACATGTGTATTTATTGCATCTTCTAAGATGTCTTTCAAAATCATTTGCCTCCCCTAGTGTGATTTTACTCTGACTCCTCAGATGTAGTGTACTTTGGTTGTTGAAAGAAAAGCTGTATTTATGTTTGATATCACTTTTAACATTTTTAGGATCACGGAGAAGAAACAAAGGTTATGTGCGTTGAGCTGGTGGCTAATCGCTTTTTACGTAAGGTAACTGTTGTGTTTTTGCTTTCCTTAGAGTAAACATATACACATTGAAGGTTTTGGTGGAACTGTTACTAAATATAAATAATGAAATTGTTGATGCAAAATATGAAAAGTAAAGCATCATAAGTTTGATTCTAAGGTTAATATAACTTAATACGTAACATGGCTTGGAGGAAGACCTTTGTGTTCTAAATGTTAACAAGCTTTATCGTTCTACCCACAGAAGGTTTTTCTAATTCCCTGATTGCTATGTGGCACATAGCTTGTCTTCGATAGTCCATTTATTCTAAATAATATTTGCGAAGTACCGTTCTCTTATGTTTTCCTGTAAAAATCTTAGTCTTAATTCCTCTCAGTAAAATAATTTGCGTGCTAATTTGGGTTAAAAATTGCCGCTTCTGTGGCATGTATATTTGTTTATTTTCACTCGCTGACTTGGTTGAGGCTAATCATATTTTTATAGATGGTTCGAGTGCTTGTGGCAACCTCTATTAGAGAAGCTGCTGCTGGTGCTGAAGATGATGCCTTGATAAAGCTCATGAATGCCACGTGTAGGCGTGCTACTGCTCCTCCAGCTCCCCCTGATGGTTTATGTCTAGTTGATGTAGGGTATACTGAATTTGACCTCGAAAAATGCTTCGTTCTGATAGAGTAAAGCTTCGTTGAAGTCGTAGAACTTTCATTTTTTGGAAACAAGCGGGAAGCTCATCTGTCTATTGGGTTCCTAACCAAATTTATTGTCAGTCACACTTGCAGATTTTAATCAGGGCTGCATTTTTTTATGCAATATTTTGCAATTGGATCTTCAACATTCCACATTGTCATTTTATTTATACGAGCCGTTCCAGCGATGAAATTGCATTAGATTACTAAAAATTGGCATCTTGACTCCTTTTCTGTACTTTGTCATTTTTATTTATTATTTTCTTAAGCATGCAGATGAAATTGTAGCCTTCTTTAAGTTGCCTTTCCATGGGATATGTATGTATGGTTTTGTCCCTCTATTCTCATGTGCACTTAATAATGTAGATTGGCTTCCCTATCATTATTGGGTTGTATGAGGACAAAATTGGTTGTTAATATATATATATATATATATATATATATAGCGCGGGAATCTCATTGATGATATGTGTAGTTTAAGTTAGTTTTAGAGAAATAGATATATATTTTTTTCAGTTTTATAAAAAAAATTATTATTTTAAGATAAACTTATATAAACACGTATTTACTGACTTGATAATTTATAAGCAAGTATTTGTAGGTATAACGTAGAAATGCTATTGGTCATTTAACCTTTTAGCAAATCGTTGAGGGTTGATTTTCAACTTTGAAATTCCAATCCAAGTGCATGGAAAAAAAAAATCATTTTAATAGTAACGAGTAACGAGGTATGACATGTGTCATACTAGCAATAACCTCACTCTAAAAATTTTATTTTTCAGTTGATATATACAAAAATTGATATGATATTATATATAACTATTTCTCTCTTTTTTTAATATTTTTTTATGTGTACAAGTTTTAAAAACTATTTCAAAATAAAAAAAAATAACTCATTTTATTCAGCACAAACATTATCCTTTTAGATTACATATGCGTAATGACAAACATATCCCTAGATTCCAGATTCTACATTTAGTGCCTACTTGTCATAAATGATTAATCACATGTAAATATAATTAATTTTATTTATAAATAATTAAAAATAAATAAATATGATTATATACTTATCCATCTGTACTTATGATATTAATGATTAAATATGTAGCACAAATAATTAATAATATTATGAGATTATTAAAATATTTAATAATAATTAAGAATAATTAAGTGTATATACAACTATCAATTTATATTTATAATATTAATGATTAAATATGTCTTCAGGGATTAACATGTGACTGAGAAATATTTAATAATGATTAGTTGTGTCTTAACTCTAGATAGACACTGAGTGGATACTTTTCAGTGGGACTATTATAATTTTTCTTACTAATTTTTTTTTTGTAATTAATCAGAAATAACTCTCATTAGTCATTACCTTACCCACCACGGCTAATGTAGACAACACATGGTCCTGGAGTGGAAGTTGACAATGTCCTAGATGGAGACTCACTTGAGAGGGTTAAGTGTAGGGCAACAGATAGATATACGATGAAGAACCCTTGTGGACGAACATGTGTTGTGCAGGCTAGCAGGCATGCAAGGTTTCGATGATGTTAGTGGAAGTGTTGTTGGGCGATGTTTGGTCAAATATAGAGTCATGAGAACAGAAAACCTTAAAAATAGGGATGCAAAAGGGTGCTGTATGTTTCAAGGCTCCCCGGGTCCTTCTCGCGTTGAAAACACATTCTCATGCAACCAACAAAATAACAAGGGACTTCGTCAACCTCACTAGCTCAAATTATTCCTCCAAAAACAACTTTCTCTATATCCTATTTTTGGCTCTCTCCCTCCTTCCATTGCCATCAAAACTTTTCCATCCTCCAACCCTTCATTCTTCTTTTTCTTCACCCCCATCACTAGCACCTCATTTTCTTCCCGTTGCGAAGCAGGCCCTTCTTCAGGGCGCGCACGCCGCGCTTAGTGCCTACCCTTCAATATGGCACTAAGCGGTTGGCATGGTTGGATCATATTCATCAGCCTATTACATCTCCTTCTTCCTTCTTTTGGAGCTTCTGACTCAGAATTGCTCCTCAAGGTCAAGGAAAACTTGCAAAACTACAACAACACATTGTCCTCGTGGAATGTTTCCGTTCCTCCTTGTTCCGGTAGTCATTCCAATTGGCATGGGATTCTTTGTTACGAAGGAAAAGTGTGGGGCTTGAGGCTTGAGAACATGGGACTCGGAGGGGTCATTGACGTCGAGTCTCTCAGGGGCTTGCCTTATCTTAGAACGTTAAGTTTCATGAACAACAATTTTGAGGGTGCGTGGCCAGAAATTCACCATCTGATTGGCCTTAAGTCTATTTATCTTTCGGATAACAAGTTTTCTGGGGAGATTCCTTTTGGAACCTTTGAGAGGTTGCAGTGGTTGAAGAAGATTCATTTGTCCAACAACCATTTCACCGGTGCTGTTCCAACTTCGCTGACATTGTTGCCGAGGCTCTTTCAGTTGAGGTTGGACGGAAACAAATTCTCTGGCCCCATTCCCCATTTTCATGCCCATAACAAATTGAAATCATTTACCGTAGCTAATAATGAGTTGAGTGGTCAAATTCCTGTCTCCCTTAGAAGGATGCCCATTTCTTCCTTTGCTGGTTAGTCACTCATTTCAATTCTCCCAATTCAATTAATATATAACATACATTACGTGCACATAACATGCATAGTGTAACTCTTATTACTGTACTTCTTTTCACGCCTAAGTTACACCTATTGAAAAGGAGCTTCTGTGGCCTTTCTCTTTCTCTTTCTTTTTCTCTGTCTTTGCATATATATGAAAGATCGTCTGTCAAGAGAGATTGATTTTTTAAATAATTTTTAATATCACGAGAGATTAATTTTCAATTATCAGCTTCTTATATAGTTTTACCAAAAAAAAATTTGTAGGAAAAGAGTCATCGAAATAATACCTTATAAATTTGTAAGAAAATAATGATATTTGAACACTTTATTAATAATTTTTATTTTTTATTTTTATCATATCAGCATGTCAACTAGCATTTGAAATATTCATGTATATTCCTCCCTAATGAAAAAATTAAGACGGTAAAATGTAACGATGGTATGTTTTGATTTTGTGTGTTGACACTAAAGTATGGCATCATATGAGCAGGTAATGAAAGGTTATGTGGAGCCCCATTGGAAGCATGTAATTCGAAGCCCTCCACTGCGAGCATTATTGTGGCTGTGGTGGTTGTTTGTGTGGCAGTGATTGTGATTGTAGCAGTAGTGTTCATCCTTCATAGAAGAAAAACTCGAGGGTCAGCAACGTCGGTGGAGAATCCACCCTCAGGCTGTAAAAAAGGACGTGTGAGGGAAGTGGGTAATGAAAGCATCAGGTCAACAAGGTCAATAAGCTCCAACCACAGCAGGAGAGGGGACCACATGAAACTATCTTTTCTAAGAGATGATAGGGAGAGGTTTGATTTGCAAGAGTTGCTGAGAGCCTCTGCTGAGATTTTGGGCAGTGGCTGTTTCAGCTCTTCTTACAAGGCTGCTTTGTTGAATGGCCCAACAATAGTGGTGAAAAGGTTCAAGCAAATGAACAATGTGGGCAAGGAAGAGTTTCAAGAGCACATGAGAAGGATTGGGAGGTTGAGCCATCCTAACTTGCTTCCTCCTGTGGCTTACTATTATAGAAAGGAGGAGAAGCTCTTGGTTACCGACTATGTTCAAAACGGCAGTCTCGCTGTTCGCCTTCATGGTAAGAATTATGAACTCATCTTTCCATTATTAATCAATTAAAAATGATTTTTAGTGTTTCGGTTATTTTAAAAATCAATAAATTTACGTGAGATTATGTGATGGGATGACGTTTTAAACTTTCAAAGCATGTATTATTTATATAAAATTATATTTATTATATAAATTGACATATTAACATAGGTTGCCAATTTTGGGAATGAAATTATACATGGGTACTTGTTGTTTCAGGACATCAATCCCTGGGAGAACCAAGCCTTGATTGGCCAATCCGGTTGAAGATTGTGAAGGGCATTGCAAAAGGTCTTGAATATCTATACAAGGACATGCCAAGCCTAATTGCACCCCATGGAAACCTCAAGTCCTCTAATGTTCTCTTGACTGAATCTTTTGAGCCCCTCCTCACAGACTACGGCTTAGTCCCAGTGATAAACCAGGATTTGGCTCAGGACATCATGGTGATATACAAGTCTCCTGAGTATTTGCAACAAGGAAGAATTACAAAGAAGACTGATGTGTGGTGTCTTGGAATATTGATTCTGGAGATTCTAACTGGCAAGTTCCCTGCTAACTTTTTGCAACAGGGTAAAGGGAGTGAGGTGAGTTTGGCAAGTTGGGTGCATTCAGTTGTCCCAGAAGAGTGGACAAATGCTGTGTTTGATCAAGAAATGGGGGCAACAAATAACAGTGAGGGAGAGATGGGGAAGCTTCTGAAGATTGCCTTGAATTGTTGTGAAGGGGATGTGGATAAGAGGTGGGATTTGAAAGAAGCAGTAGAGAAAATCCAGGAGGTGAACCAGAGGGATCATGATCAATAGGATTTTTGTACTTCTTATGCTAGTGAAGCAGACATTAAGTCTTCAACTTGAATGTATGTTGAGACTACCTTAGTTATTCATTCCTTGATTTTCTGTCCCTTTGAAAACAATGCCTCCTCAATGAGAGATGAAATACCTGGGACTTTTTGTTTCTGCTATGATCTTTCATGATGTAATAATAATCATGCATTATGCAAGAAATGAAAGAAAGAAAAAATTAATGAAAAAGAGAATGGTATGAGAAATTATTAAGTAGTCTGAAAGTATCATCTAATTTATAATCTTTATTAATCTTTTTATGATATGTAATTAAATATTATTAATTTTTTTAGAAATTTTAAAAATTTAAATAAATATCACATTAAAATTGATGAAATAAAAAACATGTAATGATTCATATTTTCTCCTACAATAATCACTAGGTTCAAGTTAAAATTGAACGAGTAATGATTAAGGTCTCACTTTCTTTGTACTGAGTCGGTTAATTTTATTTAATAATTAATTAATAATAAATGAGCAAGATCCTTTTTTTTTACAGGTAAATGAACAAATTCTAATAAATTATTAATATGATTAATATTAATTTATTTTTAAGACACAAAATTAATTTTTATTAAATATTTTAATAATATTATGATACTATTAATTATTTTTAAAATCAAATTAATTACCATAAGACAATTTCAATTATATATTAACAATTATATATAATCAGTTTATTTATTATTAATTATTTCTAAAATAAAATTAATTATATTTATATATATAACTAACTATATGTGAAAGTCATTAAACTTTTAATATTATTAACTACTTGAGATATAAAATTAATTACCATCAAATATTATTAACTTTTATTTATTTATTTTTAATTATTTATAAAATAAAATAAATCATATTTATATATATAATTTAGTCGATGAATAATGAATTTAGATCGGGTGTACGTTACTCTTTCCAAATCGAATTGCCAGAGGCTCGTCGTATTTCCTAATTTTTATCCTTCTGGATTTGATTGCAATATCTCCCTCCACAATGATACACGGACTGTGTAAATTAAATGTGTTGTTCGAGAATTATTTAAACTTAATTTAAATTTGTCAAAATTTTTTATTTAATAGATTAAAATGTTTAAAATTGATAATATAAATGAGTTAAGTTCAAAATTAATATTTATATTAGAAGTTCATAAATAATTAATATATAATATTAATTTATATATATATATTTAGAAAATTATCATTTTATTTTA
>JAMLFT010008486.1:0-13652 GCA_026544285.1 Pachyrhizus erosus | reverse complement strand
TCGCATCCAATATGAAATATCTCAAGCCGGCTGACCCAGAGATTTCTCAGTTCCTGTGTCAAAAGGCCCAAATAACAACGGCGCTAGCTTCCTCTCAGACAAAAGAAAGCTTCGCCAAAAATCTCAAGCAGATCTTAGCTCTCTTGCAAGATGAAGAAGAAGCAAAAGTTGCCTCTCCATCATCATCAGCAACAACCTCCGATGACATGTTCAGGAACGGAGACGATTGTGATGGAATCATCTTAGGAGATGATTAAGATTGTCACCTGCACTGTATCTACAGTACCAGTCATGAACTCGGAACTGTAGAAATAGTAAAATTTTCAATTATAAAAGGAGGCATCGACCATGTTGTGAGATACCCTTTTACTTACTCAACATTTTAGAGAGAGACTTAGAGAGAGAAGCTCTGATCGTTTCTGTAAGCTTTTCTTTGAATAAACATCTCTTTCTAACGTTTTGATTTATTTTATGCTCTTCCCTTTCCCTTAGCCTCCCAGTGCGGATTACCGCCGGTGTGGCTCCCTTTTAAAAGCTTTCATTTATTTTCTGCTATTCCCTTTCCCTTAGCCTCCCAGTGCGGATTACTGCCGGTGTGGCTCCCTTTTAAAGCTTTTCAATATATATAATTATTAAACACAAATATTTTACACAGCTTTTCTTTTTTTAAAAGATCTTTTACTTCACTTTCAGTTCATGATAAAGATTAATTTATAACTAATATTATTAGGATAATAGTAGTTATATAATTTGATAATAATTATTTTTTCTTTTTCTTTTTCTTTTCCAAAATATATAGCCGAGAGTTATATATACAAGTAAATTACATCAAGATTAAAATAATTTATTTTTAGCTTTTAGTTATCAATATCATAACATGTATTTACTCTGCAATAATTAATCTTCTTTTATTTTAGTTCATGAATAACCAAATATTATCCAGTATTCTAAATCGAAATTATTTTTTAAAACTTTCCCGTCTAAGAATTATCATAAAACCCCTTTAATTATATTTAAAAGAATTCTTTTTACCTTGATTTAATTTAGTCGAGAGCCATCTTTTATCCAAAACAATAAAATTTTTAGCAATATATTTTATAATTCAAAATAATTCTATAATAATAACAATAAATAATAATTATAAAGGCCGTATATATGTATATCCTCACATATTACTTAAATTCAATCTGCGTAGTTTATATCTAAATAAGAAAAACATATATTATCATAAAATCAGGTTAAAACTTTATAATATTTTTTATGATAACAGTAATTGGAATAACAACAGAATAAAATTTTGGTTCAAATAAAAATTAAAATGATTTATTAAGGAAAATATAGTTAATATTGTCATTAGTTTAATCAAATCAAACAAGTAAGTATTTAAAATAATAATTAAATCAGATTAAATCCCTTTTACTATAATAATTAAGATAAATTGATAGTGTAAATCACGTAGTTATTTGATTTAACTGATTAAATTTCGTTTAACCCAATTAAAACTAAAATTAATCGTTTAAAACGTATAAGTCAGATTAAAGATTGATTTTTAGCTGAATAATTTAATAAACAACAGGCTAAATTAATAAGTAAACTATTTAAACTTATTCTAACCGATTTTTTAACAAATAAACTGTTTAAAATGAATAAAGCATATTTCCAGAAATTCTAGCCAATTAAATTTCAAAATAAAATAATTTAAACGTTATAAACAGTGATAAAAATCAATTTTAACTAAAAAAATCAGCAAAATATTACATAACAATTATAATCACTATGAAATAATAACAACATAATACCAATATATCAAAGCAAGTAAATAATCATTCATGAAATTATAACTAATGGATTTGGGGTCACAATTATCTCATAAAGTTATGTAAAATGATCATAAAATTAAAATCTCACTCCTCCCTTACCTGGTAACGGTGAGAAGTGAGGGTAGAAGTGGTTGTGTTGGTTGCTTCAAGCTTCCCCCTTGATAAACTATGGATGTAGAAGACTATATTATATATATTTTTCTAACTAATGTAGATTGATTCATGAGATATATGGGGATAGGGAATTGAAAACAGAAGAGGATTCAGTCTCGATCTGTGAGAGAAGACGATGGTGAAATGGTTTAAGTTTTACGTCGCATACTTAAAGAAAAATTGGTAGAAATTAAAATGTAAATGAATAAAAAACTTACTGTAATTGTTTTTTGTTATCCCAAAATTTTGATTATTAGTAAAGGTATGATGTGGCTACTATAACTTCACTTAATTTTTTTTTCTGAAATAAAATTTAAAAATTGTATCTCTTTTGAAAATTGTTGATATTATCTCTTTAATCTTTACAGCAACTACGCCTAGGAAATGTTGTTGACTCCCATTCACTCATTTATCTGCATAAAATGACACCAAAATTCAACTTCTTGGAATCATTTTCCATTTTTTTGGAGATTTTATGTAATTTAACTAACAAAAATATCAAGAATTACTAAAAATATTTTTTTTCAATCGCAATGATATTTGGAGGATATATTAGTTATATTATTGTGTGTGTTTGCAAAAAAGTATATCAAAATTCAAATTCTAGATACCTTTTTCCATTTTTCAAAATTTTATGCAATTTAAGCCACACAAAAATCTTTAAAAATTATTTTGTTATCCAAATGCAATGATATTTAGAGGATACATTAGTTAAATTATTGTGTGATTTTCTACAATAAATGACATTAATATTCAACTTCTAGGTACCATTTTCTAGTTTTTTGGATTTTATGCAATTTAATCCACTAAAAATATTAAATTTTATTATCCAATTGCAATGATATTTGGAAGATACATTAATTATATTAATATGTGAGTGTTTGTAAAAAAATGCATCAAAATTAAAAGTTTTAGGTCACATTTTTCATTTTTTTGGGATTGTACACAATTTAACCCACTAAAAAAATATTAGAAGTTATTAATTTTTTTTCCAATTGCAATGATATTTAGATGATATATTAGTTATATTATTGTGTGAGTGTCTGCAAAAACTCACATCAAAATTCAACTTCTAGGTACCATTTTCCATTTTTTGATATTTTAGGAAATTTAACCTACTAAAAAATATTAAAAGTTATTATCTTTTTTATCCAATTGTAACGGTATTTGGAAGATATATTAGTTATTTTAATGGGTGAATGTATGCAAAAAATTGCATCAAAATTAAACTTCTACACAAGTAGGAGGGTGTGGTGGTCGATAATAAACCTAGGATGTGAGCTTGGGTGAAATGGTCGTCAGTGTAGATCTTGGTGGTTATTGCAAATATTTAAAAGAGAATCTTGAAAGCCAAAGATGGGGAAGGTTTCATGTGATCGACACTTGCACATGTGTTTGTCGATCCTAAGGAATCAAGGAAGCTTGTCTGATAGCGCTCCAAGCACGTACACCAAAAGGGAATTGGATTAAAATTCTTGAACCGAAATGTGGTAGCTAACAACAACATTAGGGAGAGTCAAAAGACGTTGGCGGGAGCCACAAAAAGAGTTATATTTTCTTTTTAACAAGTTGTCCACCCTGTAAATGATTCAATTGGAGGTAGGGTTTAGCGACTTATAGAGCATCACAAGTCGCATGATGTTCGGTGTGCCCCTAGTGGCCCTGGAAAATTTGGAGGACTTGATTACAAACAAATTGTGTGATTATTTGCAAAAAAATTGCATCAAAACTTGATTTCTAGTTCGAAATATGAACTTACGTATACTCAAAAAAATGTATCTACTTGTACAAAATAGGCAATGACATATTAACCTATTACATTTTTTCAAAAAAAGTGTTTGCAAAAAATTACATCAAAATTCATATTCTAGGTACCTTTTTTAATTTTTTTTCGTATTTTTCACAATTTAATCCACTAAAAAATGTTAAAAAATTATTTTTTCCAATGATAATGAGATTTGAAGAATACCTTAGTTATATTATTTTGGGATTGTATGCAAAAACTTACATCATAATTCAAAATACCAAGAACCTTTTTTTATTTTTTGAAATTTTACACAATTTAGACCACCAAAAAATATTTAAAAATCATTTTATTATCCGATTGTTAAGATATTTGGATGATAAATTAATTATATTATTTAGTGATTGACTACCAAAGTGCATCAAAATTAGATTTTTAGATACATTTTTCTTTTTGTACGAATTTTATGCAATTTAACTCACTTAAAATATTAAAATTTTATTTTATTTTTCTCATTCCAATGATATTTGGAGGAGATCCATTAGTTATATTATTTTTGGTGTGTCTGCAAAAAATTACATCAACATTCAATTTCTAGATACTTTTTTTTTCTTTTTTTAACATTTTACGGAATTTAACCCACTAAAAAATTTTAACAATTTATTTTCTCCAATTGCAATGATATTTGAAGGATACATTAGTTATATTATTTTGAGAGTGTTTGAAAAAAATATCATCAAAATCTAAAAATTTTGGTATCCTTTTTCATTCTTTGGAATGTTACACAATTTAGGCTACCAAAAAATATTTAAAAATTATTTTGTTATCCAATTGTCATCATATTTAGATGATACATTAGTATATTATTATGTGATTGACTGCCAAAAATTACATCCAAATTCGATTTCTATATACTTTAACTTACTAAAAACATTAAAAACTTATTTTCTCCAATTGCAATGATATTTACAGTATACCTAAGTTATATTATTTTGGGAGTGTCTGCAAAAAATTACATCAAAATTCATCTTCAAGGTACCCTTTTCATTTTTTAGGATTTTACGCAATTTAACCCACTAAAAAATGTTAAAAATTTATTTTCTCCAACTATAAAAATATTTGGATGACACATTAGTTATATTATTTTGGGAGTGTTTGCAAAAAATTGCATCAAAATTTAAAATTCAAGGTATCATTTTTTCTATTTTTTGAAATTTTACGCAATTTAAGCCACCAAAAAAATATTTAAAAATATTTTTGTTATCCAATTGCCATGATATTTGAATGACACATTAGTTATATTATTCTCTGATTGTCTACCAAAAATGCATCAAAATTTTATTTCTACATACATTTTATCATTTTTTTTTTCATATTTTACGCAATTTAACACAGTAAAAAATGTTAAAAAATTACTCTTTTTAATTGCAATGATATTTGGAGGATACATTAGTTATATTATTTTGGGAGTGTCTAAAAAATTGCATTAAAATTAAAAATTCAGGTATTCTTTTTCATTTTTCTTTTAATTTTAGACAATTTAGGTCACCAAAAAAATATTTAAATAATATTTTTTCTATCTTATTGCCTTGATATTTGGATGATACATTAGTTATTAAAATTTCGTAATTTAACCCACTAAAAAGTATTAAAATTTCTTTTCATCCAATTACAATTATATTTAAAGGATATATTAGTTATATTATTGTGTGTGTTTACAAAAAAATTCGTCTAAATTTCACTTCTAGGTATCATTTTCCATATTTTAGGATTTTAAGTAATTTAACCCATTAAAAAATATTAAAAGTTATTCAAAAAAATATATCCAATTGCAATGATGTTTGGAAGATACATTAGTTATATTATTTTACGAGTGTCTGCAAAAAAATGTATTAAAATTCAACTTCTAAGTACGCTTTTCCATTTTTTTGAAATTTACACAATTTAACTTACTAAAAAGTATTAAAAGTTATTAAATGAAATTTTTATCCAATTTCAATGATATTTAGAGGATATATTAGTTATATTATTGTCTTAGTGTCTACAAAAAATTATATCAAAATTAAACTTCTAGATACCCTTGTCCTTTTTTTTTTTAATTTTATGCAATTTAGGCCACCAAAAAAGTCTTTAAGAATTATTTTTTTTTATCCAATTGAAATGATATTTGGATGATACATTACTTATATTATTTTTTGATTATTTGCAAAAAAAATTGCATCCAAATTTAATTTCTAGTTATCCTTTTAATTTTTTCGGATTTTACGCAATTTAGGACATTAAAGAACATTTTAAAATTATTTCATTGGTAAAAAGTTATGTGTAACGTCCCAAATTTCTATTAATAAAAATTATACAAACTACTAAAGATTAAATTTTATTCATTATTTACAATAATATACATAAAGTTATACTACTTATACAAAACAAAGGATAATTTAAGATTTGTCTCTCATGTTCTCAGATGGATTTTCTTTTTCAAAAGATTTTACCCTTGGAGGTAGTCTGGTAGTCCTAGCATTGGTATGAGCAGAGGAAGGAGTTTGAGTATGGTTAGTTGGTCGCCTTCTTCTAAGATGTAGGGGGAGTCGGGGAGGTGATTCAAAGAATCGAGAAGGTACTACTTGAGTTAACATTATTGGAAGGTCTATTAGGCCGAGTGTTGTAGTGGTAAATGGTTCTACAAGGAAGAAGGTAAATCGTATATAACCTGTATAAGTGTCTAATAAGTACAAAGGGTCTCTAGTCTAACAACCACAGAGAGGGGTTATGGATAGATGGAATAGAGAACGGTGTTCATGAGACATCTTTTCCTGAAAATGTAATTTTTGTAGGAGTGAGTCACCAAATCTTAGTCAAACACATTTAATTGGCATACTTGTAAAACGATTACTCTCAATTCACCGAAACGTGTCCTATTAATTTATTACTAACGCGTTGGGATCCCTCGCTGCCTCTTCCTCTGACTCTTGAGGACTTATGCAAAACGTGTTATTATATCCATAATTTGTAACTTTTTGGGTGACGATCAGGAGTACATATTTCGAGCTGATACTAGACTCAGATACTCTCTATTGGCCTTGACAATACTCTACTTTGTCGAGGTTACCAAGCAAACTTTGTGTCACCTCTTAACTCAGACAGTCCACAAACTTGGTGCCTATACACTCCCAAGCACTTCCACAGCTTGCATACATTTTTCAGATACCTTCTGCAATCAACTTATTGCATTCCTCCATTCTTTAATCTTACACGTTTTATTTTACTGTTTCATCTCTGCTTCCTTCGATCAAGTCTCACGGTATAAGATCCCAACAATATCCATAAATGGATAATTTGCGCTTTATAACAATCATTCAATATCATTTGACCAATTCATCCATCATTGACGGCTCTTTCTACTCAATTTTATATTATGAGGGTTCTTTTAAGTCAAGGAGACTTATCAACTATATTATCTTTCATCACTTATTTAAGATTTCAAATATAAGTTTCTTTTTATGGTAAAGTTAAATATATCTAATAGGATAACATGTTAATAAGTGTATTTCAAAGTTTGTTACAAGATTTCACATTTATTAAAGTTATACCAGAAAAAGGGTGTTTAGAAATTTTATAGAAGAAAATAGCTTAGTCATCGTAATTTTATAAAATAAATTTTCCTCCTAATCTTAAACAAATATTTCATTTTTTTTTATTGTCAAAAGATTCATCTTATTTTTACAAATTTTCCTAAATTTATTGACCAACGACATTTTGATCATTTTTAATAAAAATTTAAATTTTTGAATAAATGTGTCATTTTCCAAACTTTATAGACTTGGAAAACTTCGTAATATCAATGTAAGGTTTATTGACTAATTTTCCTTGATTTTAAACAATAATACTCAAATTTTTCAAAGGAAGGGTATTTTGGTCATTTTTCATAAATCTTTTAATTTTATGTGTATTTATTCCTAAATCTGATTTTTAACTTGAGTATGAGTTTATCAAATCATTCTTAAAGATTTCTTGACCATACCATTGTTATATTAGGTGAATAACATACTAAAATTTGAATTTTTAGTGTTAAGGGTATTTTAGTCAATTTTTGTAAAATTGTCAAATTTCTAAAATTATACTTACATAATTATATACTAAGACTTGCTTGTAACATAAGGTAGAAGTTCATGTGTACTTCTTTTTCTAACCTAGCTAGCAAAAATTCAAAAAATTGGCCTAGGGGTATTTCAACGTAGCTTATTCTGATCAAAATTGGTTTCATGGAGAATTTGACAGAGTTAAACCGTTTGAAATTTCAAATTTCAAATTTTCCAGTTTCAAATTGATTTTTCAGAATTCATTGATTTCAAGAATCCAAATTTAATTACCCTAGAATCGTTCTATGAATCAAAATTGAAGAAAAGATAACTCGTCCTACCTGAATTTAAAATTTTCCTATGAAGGATTTGTAGAATCTGGCGAAGCTCCGGCAAACACTCAAACTTGTAATTCTTTGTGAATTTCTTTAACCGAACTAATGGTGGAGGTATTATGAAGCGTCTAGGATTGAAAATGAGTGTTTTGGTTGAGGGAGAAGTGAGAATCGAAGAGAGGAACTCTTTTGTGGTTTGAGTTTTAGAGCTCAACTTCTAAGGCTTTATATAGCGTTTTCCACCGCCATTCATGGATTATTTTATTCCTTAAAGTCTAATGTAGCTTTGTTGAGTCACGGACTGAGGCTACTTAGGCTGGGCGTCAAGTTGCAGAGGATTCTTGAGGTCGAAGACGTGCTTCAATGACAGTTCGAGGAAGTAGAAGAAAATGAAGAAGGGATATAGGATTTGTTTTATCCTTAAAAGCCAATGATGGGCCTAGTGGTCTCAATTGCAACTCTACTCTTTCTATCTTCCTCATGTGCCTAAGGGGGCGGGTTCAAACCCAACCATTCTTTTTTTCCCTTTAGTTTTCATTATTATCATTTTTTGATTTTATTTTTAATTTTACTATTTTTACTTTTAAATATAAATCTTCTTCTATATTTTCTGTGTTAGGATAAATTTTATAAATTTATTTATTTAGTTTTATTATTTTTAATTAATTATAAATTTAATTTTTCTTATTCTAAATTCCCTAGTTTATTATTTTTGAATTTATTTTTCTTAGTTTCTCTATTTGAAATGCCCTAGGAATTGTATTTGATTTATCACTACGAATTTTATCTAATTATTTTTCTTTAACTATCATTTAAATTTTGTTTTTAATTTCCAAAATTCTTATTCTTATTTAGAATAAATTCAAGATCTTTGATTTGGCTAAAAAAAGTTATTTTATGAGTAATCTATTATCTAAATAGGTTGTCAATATCTATAAATTCTAATAAATAATGTGTGTGTGTGTGTGTGTGTGTGTGTGTTAAAAATTAAAAGTAGGATGTCACATTATGAAACTTGGGGATCTAAGAAATACCATTTTGCTAAGGATTTCTGCAAAAAAATTGCATCAAAATTCAAGCTCTAACTCCAAATATGAACTTATGTCTCCTAAAAAATAGTGTATTTACTTGTACAAAGTTGAGAATGACATATTAGTCTATTATAAGGGGTAGCTCCTCATCAAGCCCACCCACTTTGGTTTGGTTTGAGGCAACCACAGGACTTCCACCCTCACGTTCCCACCATGGTTGTGTGGGCATACAAACCTGTGGCAATGGTTGATTACTTATTATTTTTTATCTAGATTTCCTCTAACTTTCTCAATTTCTTTAACATAAGTATTTAGATTTGACAATAAAGATCCTTTATAAGAAAAACATAGTGAGAAAAGAAATATCTTCACAAAATGAATACCTATAAGTAATACTTAAGGAAACCCTTCCATAACCCAACAAACTACATATAATATACACGATAAAAACTCATGGAAATGGATCAATAAGTCTTCATGAAAACAAGAGATCCTCAAAGGTCAAGGTAAAACTGATAATGACCAAGAAAGAGTCTTCGAGTCAGAAGATTCCTAGGATCTAGTACCTAGAAGACTTGATTGAAGAAAGTAAGGATGAGAAATAACTTGAGAGTGAAATCAAGAATGGAGAAATGCAATGAGTTGACTACAATAGGTACCTGAGGAATGTATGCAGGCTATGGAAGTCCTTGGGGGTGTTTAGGCACCAAGTTTGTGAACTTCCAGATTTAAAGGAGTCGCAATGTCGGCTTGGTAATCCCGACAAAACAGAGCATTACCAAAGTCAGTTGAGAGTATCTAAGTCTTGTACCAACTTGAGATACGTACTCCTTACTGTCACCCAAAAATATTGCAAACTAAGGATTTGATATTAGGACTACATAAGTCCTCTAGTGAAAAGGTGTAAAAGAGGCAGCAAGGGATCCCTATAGCAATTAGATTTTAACCTAGGATACAGTGAGGTAGAATAACTAAATGATAGAAATGAATGTATTTATGTATATGTGTATAAATCAGAACCCCATTAATACATAGATGAATTTGAGAATCGAAGATTCACTCCTACACTAACCATTTCAGGAAAAGATGTCTGACGAGTTTCATCCACTGTTCCATCTGTCTGTCACTCCTCTGTGTGGAAGGTGGACCAGAGATCCACTATATCAGTTGTATACATATACGGGTTATGTGCATTTCACCTTTTTCCATGTAGTTTCTTTATCTCCTACCTCTTACGAGCAGATTGATCTCCCGATAGTTCTCACTCAGGTAGAACCTCCAAGGGTTTCAGTGTCTCCTCCTAGTTTTTCTTCTCAGCCTAGAAGGAGACATCCCCGTAACTCATCCACAGGACATGCTAGGTTCAAGACTGTCAGACCTGCTCCTAGTGTTGATGTTTTTGAAGAAGAAGACCCTTCAAAGGATCCAGAAGTCAGTGCTTAGATTTTATTATGTTTTCTATAGTATGTTAAGTTAACTGTTGTAGAATATAATAACCTCTGTTGTGTTTTAAATTCGTTGTAAGACTCAAGTTGAAGACCTTATATGTAATATATATGCAAGCCTTTTGTTTGATAAAGTCTAGTCTTTAATAATAGTTCACTAAAAAAAAAATAGTTGTTACATGTCCAAAAGTCAAAGATCCAATATATAATAAAATAAAATAAATAAAAGTAACAAATCATAACTTTTATACTAATGAATGAATTGTTATTGTCCAAATGACATAAAAAGTTTTCTAATTCTAGAAGTATTAAAGGAAATGGTAAGATTAAATATACGAGTAGGTGATCTCGAATTATCCTAATCTTTATTGATGAATTATGCAATGATGAAACAAAATGAAAAATAGTAATAAACTTAATTAAAAAACAAATTCATCACCTGAAAAATAGAATAAGGTGATTAGATAGAAAATCATAAGGTGATCCTAAAACAAGTTTAGAAAATAACATTGTCACTATAAAGAATAAATTTTACAAAAGATACAAGGAATGATAGTCAAATAAGAAGTAAAAAGGTTGAATTACTTAGTTAAATGAAAGTCTAAAATTGTTTATATTAATAAAATATTTAGAGTAAACTCTATATAATTACATTTAAAATTACTTTATTTTTTAAAATCATACTATATTTATATTGAATAATAATTTAAGATAAAAAAAAAGGAAATCTATAAATTCAATACCAAACATAAAAATTAAATTATATTTCATTTTTTTAACATTTCAAATTTACTATGTTATAAATTATTTTCATATTTCTTCTAGTACCTCTCTTATCAGATGTGGAAAACAATTTATGATATAGCGATTTTCAAATGTTAAAAAAAAAATTGTTTGCTATTGAAATTTATAGATTTCATTTTTTCGCATTTGTTATAGTACCTCTATTATCAGCTGAGAATTTTACAAGTACCTAAAAAATACTAGTGCTAAGCTTCCCTGTTTTTTTTTTCTTTTCACGTTTTAGGTGCCACCTCTCTCAAATTCTATGTCGGCCTCTTGTGTGTGTGCTTTTTTAAGAAAAAAATTGAAGAGTTGGATGTGACTTTTGTTTAATGGTTTCTATTTTTACCTTAATTCTTTCATTTGTCTCTTAAATTACACATTTCATTTTTTTTAAGTTTTTAGTCTAAATTTTGACTGATTAAATCTTGTTTTACTATTTTTTTATTTTTATTGTCAAATAATAATATTAATTGATGAAGTAATAACAATATTGATAATAAAAGAACTTGTCATGTTGTATAACACACAATTACATGTGATTTTTTAAAATAAATTACATTTTTTATTTTTTTAAAATTATTTAAAGATACTCATAAGTCAAAAATGATATTATGAGTATGATTTTTTTTCTCTTTATTTTATTTTGTTTGTCAACATCTAAAAATATTACATTATGATTGTTGATGCATAAAATATGTTTGCAAAAGGACAAACGTACTTTACGCATTAGTATCTTGAACTCGAAAGTCTAGATATCATGCACTAGAGACTAGTTGTGTTTTTAAATAACTTAAATTGCATTTAACCAAATAATTTGGAGTTTTTAACAAGCAATAGAAAATAATAAAAATGCTAACAAAGTTAGAAACTTAGGATTGTGATTTTAGACTTATCTTTATGTTCCTTTAACTTTCTATTTCAATTAAACACCAAATATCTAATTAATTATTAATCCTTCCTTGTTAAATGATAACCATAATTGTTTCATATTGTGAGAATCCTCTTCTTTATAATTCATTCCCTTATTGTTCATTAGGTCTTGAATTAGAAAGGAGATTAAGCGCAAGGAGGTTAATTAACAATTGTTAATGAAATTAGATATTTCAATATAAGTTTGTTCATAAAAATCTTGTGAATCCTATTATTGCATAGGTCAATCAATTAAAGACTTTTGATCAAAACAATTAACCGGTTTGGATATCAGATTAATCAATAAAATAATAACAAAAACAATGCAACAATATAATTGATGAATAATTGAGAACTTTATTTCAATAGAAGAAATAGGATTTACATATATGTCCTACATCATAATCCTAACTTTAGAGTTTAGTTAGCCATCGGTGTTGGAAAACATAAAGAAAACAATAGAGACATTAACAAGAGAAATTTTACGAGAATTAATTCTCATGTTGTTTCTTTTGCTCCTCTCAATCTATTGCCTCCTCAAGAATTTCCAAAATGCTAAAAAAAGAAAGACAAAAGTTAAAAATCTATAAAAAGGTCTAAAGTCAAAAGTCCAAAAGTTCTTTCAAACTAAAATTTTAAACTATTTATAAACAACAAACATATTTTATCTTATATGGGGTATACACACTCTCGTGCTTAGTTAAACACAAGGTTGTGCTTAAAGTTCAAAGTGATGATCATTCTACATGTGTCATGCATAGGATTGTGTTTAGTTTTCGAGACGAAGTTTGACATGCATGATCTCGTGCATAGTTAAGTATAGGGTTATGCTTAAAGTTCAAAGCCCTGACTATTGTGCATAACCCGTGCATGGAGTTGTGCTTAGATTGACATGCACAACCTCATGCTTAATTAAGCAAGGGTTGTACTTAATTGTCTAGAACCAATTTCATCCTTTTGTGTTCTTTTTTCACGTCTTTAGTGGTTCTCAAGGTCTGCATCAATTTAGTATATATTATATTGAAACAAACAATTAAAGTACCTATAATCATCAAAACGGTGTAAGAAACTCTATATAAATTAAGACCAAAATAGAATTTATCAATTGTTGACTAAATGGATAAGAACGATGACTCTCACACCACGTGAGCATCCTACAAATTCTCTTTTCACATCAATATTTACTTTTACCCCATTTACATTGTTGTTGTTGTTATTGTCGTCATTATCATCGTCATCATATTTTTAGTATATAAAATAGGAAAATTTATTTTAAAAATTGAAAATAGTTAGAATTAAATAATTAAATTAAAATTTACTAACTTTAATAATTTAAAAATGGTTATAAAT
>JAMLFT010008485.1:0-13653 GCA_026544285.1 Pachyrhizus erosus | reverse complement strand
GATATAGCATAATAATATATTATTTAATAAAAATAAAATAATTTAATTAATTAATAAAAATAAATCTTAAAAAATATTTTAATTAAAATATTTTTTAATGATTATATTCAAAATAATAATAATAATAATTTCTCATATATAAAAAATTGTAATTGTGATAATAATTGATGGTAATTAAATAAAAAATACAAAAAAGAAAAAAACATTGAACTAAAATGTGATACGTGTATTAACAATTATATATATCTATATATATTATGTTTTATATTTACAGTAAATAATTTTAATTACTGATAGTTTTTGAAAAATTATCAAAATTCAATTAAAATATAGAAACAAAAGCAAGTAAGGGGTAGACTACTAAAAATATCAAATATACAAATAAACATAAAAATAAGGTTGGCTCTAGACTTAAGCCAAAGAGCGACAACCCAAGTGTAGGGTCGAGAGGTAAAAGAAAAACATAAACAACTCTGAAATGGAAAAAATAGATTTCAGTAATGTGTGTATGTTTGAATTATAACAACGATAGTAATTCAATCATATTTAAATATGATTTGTTAAGCAGGTGAATTGCTTCACGGTAAAAAAATAACATAAGTGGTTGAATATATATTATAAATAACTCGAACTTGGATCAAATATCTATATAAAAAAGTATATAAAATGAATAATTATTTGAAGAAATAATATGCAACCCTTTGAAGTTAATTTGTACATGGCGCAGTTTTAAATATTTGCAGATTTGCTTAAGTTAGTTTGTGATCATACTTAGAATAGTAATATATCTTTAATCTATATTAACTTTTTTTTATCTTATAAACTACAAATAAACTTAAAAAAAAAAGAAAAAAAAAGTGTTGTACGACTAATGATTACACAATGAATAATTTGATTTGAAAGAGAAAAAGTAAACGAATGATGCAAAGCAAGTTACATAGACTAAGTGACAAAATGAGGACTTGAAAATCACATGTGAGAGCAAAGCAACGTTGAGATGAAGCCAAATGGCTAGAACGAAAGCGCTTTTGGTTTTGTAACAAAAACCAATTATATTTCAGTCTCAGGAGGATGGTCCCAACGCCAGGCATCAATAGATGGAGAGTAGCACTAAACAGATTTTTTAAGCAATTTTAATTTTAATTAAAAAATAACATGGAATGGAAAAGTGAAAAAAAAGAAAAAAGAAAAAAAGAAATAGTTACTTACCTTAGGGTAGGGTAGGGTAGGGTAGGGTAGGGTTGGTTGTTTACCTTATCCCACCACAGAGTTGTATTTTACAATGAATTAAATTCCATCCATCGATCTAGTCTTACTCTTACTATCTGAGAGAGATCAAAATCAGAATTGGGGGAATGGACAACAACCAGCAAGGGGGTCAAGCACAATCGGGTCCTTACCCTGGGTCGGCGGGTGCAGGAAGTGCAGCTGTAGGTGCAGGTGCAGGTGCAGGTGCAGGTGCAGGTGCAGGTGCAGGTGCAGGAGCAGCACCGTTTCAGCACCTTCTTCACCAGCAGCAGCAGCAGCTTCAGATGTTCTGGTCTTACCAGCGGCAAGAGATCGAACACGTCAACGACTTTAAGAACCATCAGCTCCCTCTCGCTCGCATCAAGAAGATTATGAAGGCTGACGAGGACGTCCGCATGATCTCCGCTGAAGCTCCCATCCTCTTCGCTAAGGCCTGCGAGCTCTTCATCCTCGAACTCACCATCCGCTCCTGGCTCCATGCCGAGGAGAACAAGCGCCGTACCCTCCAGAAGAATGACATCGCCGCCGCCATCACTCGCACCGACATTTTCGACTTTCTCGTTGATATCGTCCCCCGCGACGAGATCAAGGACGATGCCGCCCTTGTCGGGGCCACTGCCAGCGGTGTTCCCTACTACTACCCTCCCATTGGTCAGCCTGCTGGCATGATGATTGGCCGTCCCGCTGTCGATCCCGCCACCGGAGTTTATGTCCAGCCGCCCTCTCAGGCCTGGCAGTCTGTCTGGCAGTCCGCTGCCGAGGACGCCTCCTACGGCACCGGCGGACCCGCTTCCCAGGGGAACCTTGATGGCCAGAGGTAACTAACTTCTGATTGTGTCAACTTTAATGGAATTTTTTTGTTAGAGTTGAAACGTGAGGGCTGATTCGAACTGTAATGTGAAAATGTGATCTTCTTTTTAAGGGAACGTTTGTCTCAGGATTTGCTTGGTTGAACTTCAATTTGACATGGTGATGTTTTACCACGCATCATGAGACATATCATATTAACTTGGACGGCCTTTTGTTTTTCTCTTGGTCAAGGGAATTATACGTGAAAATTGCAGAGATGTTTTTTCTTTCAAACTGCTTTTGGATTGGACTCTTAAGAGTCTTTGTCTCTTCAAAATTTTGTTTGCATGAGATATTTGTGCTGCTAATGAGTATCTATATCGGCTAGCTATTTGGATGTGAGTGTGATATCTTAAATTAGGAATATATGAATTTGGGGACGATTGTATAGCTTTTTATATTAAAGAAAATGTTGGAATTTGATTTAGTTCGACCAAGAAATATGAGTCTCTCCCCCTTTTGTTTTGAGTGAACTTGGGATACCCACTAGCCAAGAGCTAGAGAAACTACGATGAAATGAACTTAGAGATTCTCCCCCTCTTCCTGCAAAATGGACCTATCTTTCCAGGGAAGAAAGACTATGATAAAATGAACTTAGAGATTCTCAACAGGGTTAAACAAACTTTAGAAATTTTTAGCATTGCTAAGGTTCTCTTTATTCCCTCATATTTTAAACTTTCAAAATGTGTCCAAGTTGGTACTTGTAATATGGTAAAAGAAAGTAGGATCATTCCACATTGTAATTATTAAGCCCAGTCTGACCCAATTCATTTATTGGATCAGACTTGCAACTGAGCCAGTGTCTTGCTAACCCAACAACAGTTTAACTTGACTTGGGCATGTTCTTTTCCTGTATCAACAACTTTTGACCTTTGTTTTAGTAAATCAATTTTGCTAGTCAAGAGCTGATAGAGAGACACCACCAAATCAAATTTTTTAGAGCCCAAAGTAAGGAAGGTTACATCATTGTATTGATGGGTTTGAATGTTTAACACTTGCAAGGCCATAATAATTGGGGTAGCTGGAGGTGGTTGCCTATATGAAGTGGGGGCAAACTAATTTCATTTTAATAGTAGGCAATGTGGGCCATGTCTTCCATATGATTATTAGTTTAAGATATCTTCTAAGTTGATTGAATATTTAATCATAATGTGATTTACTCACAGTCTATTAGATAACCAAATTTCATATTTTTTAATCATATATTATTGGGAACAAGAATTAAAAAGCGAAAGAAAAAAAGATTTTATTGAATTAGTAGAAAGAAAAGAACAGAAAAATAGGGGAGAACTCTCCTCCAAAAGGTTTTCCCTTCACAAAGGATTTCTCCTTTCACAAAGAGCTAATGCTCAATCTAAAAAATGACAACAATTCCCCTCTCTCCTTTCCTTCTTGCCCTATTTATATCTGCTAAACCTTCTAACTAACTAACTCATTAATAGTCTAGCTACCTTAAGTAACTCTCCCTTCTCTTTACATCCTAACAATACACCCCTTCTAAAAATCACCCTTGTCCTCGAGGTTGGAATTGCACATCGAAATGACACACTTCCTCAAGTTTCTCTAATTGTTAGAAGACAATTGCACCCATTGTAGCTTTTCTGGGAACTATCCACTGCCTCTGCATGCAAACTATGGTCTAGTGGCTTCGATGGTAGTGGGAATGAGACTGGACTTTGTATAACTTGAATCATCATGACTGCCTTTGTACATCCCTTCTGCCTTGGCTCCATTGCCAAGCTGTCATCTATAGACATAACAAAGTTGAAATTCCAAGCTTCCAATATCATTGATATTCCAACCACCTTCATGATTGAATTTGGGTCTAACAATGATTTCTGTTTCATCGCAAGTCTTTTTTTGAAAATCTAGATTTTGAAAATAATGAATCTTGGTTGCATCGCCACCTTCAACTTTCTTCTTGATCAACTCTACCATTGGGTCCTTGAGGAAAACAAGCTTCTCCTTTGGCTTCAAGGATTCTGATGATCTCCGTAACTTGATCTCATTCAACATTTCATTGTATTGTTCTGTTTCTAGTTCTTGATGTAACACACAAACAAGATGTTCATCTTTTGTTTCTCCTTTTATGCAACCCCCAAAGGCAGCTAACTGCACCTTTCTTGTCCAAGAATGAATCTCAGTATTATCGCTGCAGGCTGACCCACTCCCTTCCATGGTCTTCTTGACATGCTTGGTTGTATGGGAATCGATCTCCTCTCAAATAATTTGCTTATTTATTGTCTTGCCCTCCAACATGCTGTCTTGTTTTTGCATCGACCTTTCCAGCCATATCTTGATCTCTTTTATTCCCTCCATCTTCTTGATGCTAGAGGGATGTGTCTCCACCCTTTTATCATCTTTTACCCTTTTCTCTTCAAGAATGATTTCTTGATTCTTCATTATCTTGTGCAGATGAACTCTGAAACATTGACCTTGCAAGAATGATGCTGCAACCCATGCAAAATGTCTGTCTCCCTCACAAACACCTTCAATGGCCCATCGAGTTCTAGTTTGATTTTTTGATTCTTCACCAACCGCTTCAAAATTTGCTTAAGCTCAGATACATTGCTGGCCCTCTCTTTCAAGCACACTCTGGAAGTCTCCAATTCTTTGATGCATGCTGGCCTAGCAATCCACCCAATAACGTTTGCCCCCACAATGATTGGCAACTCCCCCTTTTTGGCCCAAATTTGTGCTTCCTCCATCTCTATTATTGGCTCTCTCTCAAAGATTCAGTAAGTCAGACCAATTGTAGGAACCAAGAATTAGAAAGGGAAAGACAAGAAAGATTTTATTGAATTAGTAGAAAGAAAAGAATAGAAACTAGGAGAGAAAACTTTTCTCCTGAGGTTTCCCCTTCACAAAGGATTTCTCCTTTCACAAAGAACTAATGCTCAATCTAAAAAATGACAACAATTCCCTTCTCTCCTATCCTTCCTCCCCTATTTATATCTACTAAACCCTCTAACTAACTAACTAACTCATTAATAGTCTAGCTACCTTAATTAACTCTCCTTTCTCCTTATATCCTAACATATATTCTTTAATATGTATGCTTTAAATATATACTTGAATCTTGATTACTAAATTTTGAGAACTAGTGTCCTGTTTACCCAAGGCCTCAATCAGGTTGATATTTTGTCCAAGTTTAATAACTGTGTTTCATTAGTAAAGATAATTAGATATTGCATGTTTTTATTCCTACACGCCCAAATCTGACAAGACAATAAAAGAATGTGTTTCTTGGCCTTTAGTTATAGATAATGTGAAGATTATTTGATTTAACAGGTATTGAGTATTTTGCGTGAGAAAATTTGAGATGGTGAACATGATGCACTCTGTTTTATTGTCATATTTTATGACAACAATGTTGCTAGGTTGCTTCTGATCTGGTGTAAGCTGTCATTCCATTTAATATGCTTTACCTTGGCAAGTTGTTGGAGTTGGAGCTCCTCAAGTTATTAATTAGTTTACTTGATTCCCCAGTCTGTTAGGATATTATTTTGTTGCATCTTGGTATGGGTGGATTATATAGAGGTACAGTTTGCCTCAACAATCTGTTGAAAATTAGCAACCTTACAAACCAGAAATTTGTCATTCCTTCTCTGCTCTTGAAAAAATAAAGTGATTAGATTGGCTTAAATGTTACCATTTCTGTGAGGAGGGAGAAGGAAGTTTTCGAATTTTACAAACAGAAGTCAGAAAGGATGTAGCGCATTGGTTACTCTTTTAGGGCTTAATTGATGGATTTGTTTTCTGAGCTATATATCAAATGTATCAATTAACATTTCTACCTGCACAATCTTGTAAATATGGCTTCAACTTAAATCGTGTTGCTACGTTAATGAGTCTTCAGTTTCCTTCCTTTAAGGCCATTATGGAACACTAGCTTAATGTCCTTTCTGAAATTTCTGCCATTACTACATTTAAGTTCGGGATATTTGATTACCTATTAACAGTTTAACGCACTGAAAATTTATGAAGTTTTCAAATTTTGTAAACAGAAACTCTGTAGCTCATCAGTAACTGATTTATTTTAGGGCTTAATTGATGGATTTGTTTTCTGAGCACTATATCAACTAACATTTTTACCCACTTAATCTTGTTAGTTTGTCTTTATTTATTTCATGTAACACCAACTAATGCCCTTTGTGATGTCCCGTATTGGAAGTATGGAATTCTAGTGTGAGGTTTATAAGATCTTGGGCTCTCCAGGTACAATAGTTAGCTTTTGTGGTGTGGTCAGTGGTGCTTTCCAGGTTCCTATCAATTGGAATGAGAGCCTTCCACTATGTCTTTGAGCTGTAAATGAGTGTGGGTGATGATGCTAAGCATTGCTTGAGAATAGTCAATGGGTAGTGCACAGCCATTCCACATGGTGGCTGTTGGCTGGGGCTGTAGAGCATGGTAGAATGTTATCCAATCCCAAGGTACGGGACTTAAGTCCCACATTAGAAGTATGAGATTATAGTTTGGGGTTTGTAAGACCTTGTATTCTCCAATTATAACAACTATCTTTTGTGGTGTGATTCTCTCTAGGTTCTTATTATGTTATCACAACATCTAAGTTCTTTTTCATTAGGTAGATGGGGTTGCATACATGGACCATATAACGCCATAAATTTGTCATGTATTAAGAACAAAGATAGATCATTTACATCTAAATCTCTAAATGCCATTATAACACATATAATTAGTAAATACTCGTTATTATTAGAAATTTCAATTGTTAATGCTTATTCATTTTTAATATCACCTAGGGAATTATGATTGTTAAATAGAGGTAAAGGTTTAACTGTTCAATGAATTAGAACCTTAAGTAAATTAGAAAATTATACACCACTGCCAATGCAGAGGCGATGTTATAATATGTCGTTGACCATTGCCCTGTTACAACTGCCGTTGGAAATGCTAATTTATAATTATTAAAGTAGCTACTTATTTTATATCCATCTGAAATATTTTTTATTTGCGTGTATAGTTTTTTTGTTTATCGTGTATACTAATCTATGGAAATTGGAAATGTGGTTCTGATGTCTCCTGTGGTTTGTTCTCTGCAGCTGAGTGACAATGATGCCGACGATGGACTGTCAGGAGTTATGAAGATTCTGAACTTGCTTGGCATTTTGATTGCTTGCAATTTGGAAATGGTTTTGTTAACTAAATTTTTATGGGATGACAATATGAACCTGTTAACTCGATGAACAGCATGATTTAACTACTTGTGTACAAAAATTTAAAACTAAACAATGATCCTTCTGTGTGAAGCATGTTTGATCATCTGCTAATACTGTTTATTTCCGCATAAGTATCCCTTGATACCACCCGTATACTTTGCCATGTACTTCGGTTCATAGCATTTGATACCCGGTATCTGATATCTGTAGCAGTCGCATTTCTATCTCAATGATAGGGTAAATCTTTTGTTTTTTTTTTTTTATCATTTTTATCTTTATTTACAATTTTCACAATTACCAGATTTCTTGAATTAAACAATGATTAATCGCTTATAAATTTAATTGATAAAGAATATACAGCACTGATTACTTACTGATAGATTTTCAAGCCCTCATTTTGTTTTATTGACTAGACCGTTTTCCAATGGTAGCTTGTATTAATCCATTTTCGGAGTGGGAGCAAAAGGAAAGGGCAATATATTATAAGTAGCATTAAACAAATTTAATATTGCCAGCTTAATCTATCATATTTTCAATAAAACTAAAATTTCAGAGTGAGAAAATTTTAAAACCAACATACACTTAATTTCTTGACAATCAAAAAATTAGTGTAATATGATTCGAATAACATACATGTATAGCTGTTTAGGCTTATTCTTTAGCCCAATAAGAAGATTAACAAAGCATGTTAGTTGGCCTTTCCTACTACACCAACTTTTTTTCCTCTACTCCTTTTCTCTTTTCAGATATATATTTCTAAGATTTTCCTCTTTTCTCTCATCCTTACCCTCTCTATGCCCCCTTTCTATCTCTCCCACCTTCACGCCTCTCCCGCCTGTGCTCTTCCCACCATTTGCAACCTTCACATTTAGCACCCTTCCTATCATTTTTCTATCTTCTTCCTTCTCTCCAAAGCCATCTTGGTGTTCCATTTATTTTTTTGCAGATCTTAGGGAAGCTAATTTCCATAATGTAATGTTCACATTTCGAAAATTAGTTTTTAAAACACAGTTAATTTGATACATTAGAAAACTAGTTTCTGTAATGTAGTTTTTTTTATATATTATGAAAACTAATTTTTGTATTGCAATTAACAATGTTGGGTCACACCTCTACAAAAATACATTCTATAAATTGATTTTTAGAAAGTATTTTTGTAAAAAAAAAAAACAGCGATGCAAAAAGGGGATGATAATAGAATCCCCCTAAAAGTTGAGCACCATTGGTTTATTTATTAAACAAGATAAGTCAAGCCGAAATTCATTAACCAACACAGGTACATATGATTTAAGTCTTAATTTTTCTTATGCAATTGGAACACAAAATAAATAAGTTGTTTATGTATTACTTTCCCCGTTTTACTTTTGTAGATTAAGGTCCTTAAAATAAGTTAAAAAGATACTATCGTTAATCAATTAGAATCTTGTACAATGCTCCAATACTAGGACTTATTACAAATTGACAATATGACAATGGGTGAATATGTTACTGATCTACACCAATTAAGTCACGTAATATGATTTTATGTACACCAATCAAGTCATATAATATGATGACAAGTACACTAATCAAATAAAGTAATATGAAGATAAGAAAGTTATTATTCCACGAGGAATTGGGTAATTACCAACTAATGTCTATTTGAACTATTTGGATATTTCCTAACGAATGCTATCACAGTCTAATATAAAGGTGAGAATTAAGAGAGATGGACAAGACAATTGTCTATAACTGTTAGGGTATAAAATTTTCTCTTTTGCACGTCATGCAGAAATCTAAAATGATCTAAAAATATTAGAGAATTAAATAATTTTTACTAACTTGACATTTTAATAAGATAAAATAACTTATTTATCTTACTTTTCCTATACTAAAATCATGTAATAAAATATATATTTACTTGTACACAAACAAGTACACCATTGTAATCAGTTGGTGGCAGTTAGGCTCATCTTTTTACAAATTATGAGCTTTTCACGTGTTGATTTTTCAACAAACTTGATAAACTTTTGAGCTTGTAAGAAGTTGAGGATCACCTTTTAAATTTGGGTGAACAGACAGCTATGCAAGTGTGTGAGTGTGTACACATAGACACACTCAAAGACATATAAGACAAATAAATAGAACTTTGTTTTTTGCTTTTGTTTGAGTAAAGACAATCTTACTTCACTATCCTTTATGAACTGTGTTTGTCTTAATATAAAAACTTAATAATTTGTTTAATTAAATCAAAACTTAAATAGGATCATTGATCGTCCTTTGTCCTAACAATTAACCTCAAAAAATAAAAATTCAACAACTCTGATCTATCTTTAGATACACAGCCAAATATATGGCAGATTATTCCAATTCTAATATGTGCCTAATATTCCTATTATTGTCTGAGCAAAAAAGTAAATCTTAATAACTATAAAATCATTAAATACATAAATGATGGCGTAAAATGTAAAGCTCAAACATTATTAGCAAATTAAACACCAACTACATAGAGTTTCAAGCATATATCATCATCTTTAGTCCAAAGAGCTTTAGTTACAAACATAGATAAAAAAAACAAGAAAAAATAAACTTAAGGACTTCCTTCTTGTTTTCCATTGTTTTTTTTTGGCTCTAGTCATTCCAAAAAACTTCCTTCGTTATGAGTTCCAAATGCCATCTTTAGGTTGCCAAAAGTGCCTTCATCTTTTGTCCTTAATTCTTTTTATTATGTTTCACAACCCTCACTTAAAACAACAATATAATCCTCAACTAGTGTCCAAAACAATGGTGCTTGGCGCCCAAAGATCTATTTGGAATGTTGCAAAATCCAAGAAAATTTAATAAAAAATGATATAAAAATAAATGTGTATCTAAAAGATATAAAAATGTTCAATTTTATATGAAATTAAAATGCAAAGAGCTAAATTTTGAAATGTAAAAACCAAAAATGTATTGTAAGTCTACACCACTTGCATATTTGTCACAATCCTAAACTCTTTTTTGTCTTCAAGCAAAAAATTAGAATGACAAAATTTCACAAAGTAAGGTTTTGTTTCGTGATGATATTGCAAGACATAGGAAAGATAAGTCTCACATTTGAACAAATTGTAATTAATACATTTAGCCAAATGTTTCTTGATAATTCATTGAATTATATAATTTTTCCTGTTATTTTAAGAGATTTTAAGTTATTTATTATAAAATATAACTTATTTTTGTTCTCAAATAAATTAATTTTAGGATGAAATTTATCTATTTTATTTTATGAACTTCTATTATTTTATTTTATTTTTACATTTTTATGCTTAGGTAATAGAAGAAGGAGAATAACTTTATTGAATCAGGAAAAAAGACTAAAAAAACATATCCGAATAGAGCTTTTAAAAGTGTTGGAGTTCTCTCTTTAATATGAGCTATTCAATCCACATATAAAATGGACGGAAAAAAAAAAGGATTTGGCATCTTTTCTCTATTATCTAGTTATGGGAGCCATCTTTAGTTTTTCTATGTCTAGTTAAACCTTTGTTTGTTATGGTTAAGTGAATTTTTATGTAATTTGTGAGTCCTTGATTTGAAAATTTTTAATGAAGTTTTATTTTTCTTATTTATGTTTGTGCTATCTAATTTTCATGCTTTTCAAGACTTGTTCATGCTTATAGAGATTTTATATCTGTTTTATAAATGATAATTTATCTTGTAAACCTAATAATTCTTTAAACTAAGAATAATTATTGAATGTTTGTTATTGTTAGAAATTTCAATTATTAATACTTAATCATTTTTAGTATCACCTAGGGAATTGTGATTCTTAAATAGGGGTGAAGATTTAACTGTCCAATGAATTAGAACTTAAGTAAATTAGAAAACTCCAAACTAAGAAATCAAATTTAATTAAAAACTCAAATTATGAATTCTAGGTGAAATAGAATGATCCTTGATCCAACTTTTTTTCATTTGATTCATTGTAGTTCTTTTGTGTTCTTGCATTTTTGCAAGGCTAAATTAGAAAATCTAAAATTTAAATTTTTATTACTTTCCTTCAATTTAAAGTTTTGTTTTCTTCAATCAAATAAATACCTTGTGGTTTATATTAGAATTATCCTTGTAAAATTATGAATTAACCTTCAATTTCTAACAATGATATTTAGTCTTTTATCATTTTAAAAAGTTATTATTTGTAATGATCTAATACACTTGTTGAGGTTTTATCATTTCTCTTATTTCTTGATTCCTTTATCTAACATTCAACATCAAGAACAAACATTAACTTAATGCATCGAAAATTAAAAACATCACAATTTCTTCAAACCAAGAGTTACACTCGTCACTAAAAGTGTACACGTATTGTTTACTTTCAAGTATCATCACAAAGATTATCCTACCATATGTTTGATAAAATATTAATAATTACATAGAATGTCTAATGTAGAATGCATCTACATGCACGTCATTACATTTACTTTGGCTTTTTGTGATATTTTCATATCCACCGTTAGCACGTATGGCCACCCTATACAGCATCCCCAACCCCAAACACAAGACGTTTCCTCTTTTTCCTTATATCTCCGTCCAATTATCTTTGAAAGATTCACCACTTAACAACCTTTCATTCCTTCAATCCACACTGGAGAGACCATAAAAGGCACTGACAATGACATACTCCTGGAAGCTCTCGAACGCCATGGTGTCATCAATGTCTTTGCGTTGTTGCATGGATATCCACCAAACGCTAAAATGCTCTAATATCTTAAGAACCATTCTCCCATTGCCTCAACTCCATGCTTGAGTTTACACAACCACCCACAACGTACAAAATCGATTTTGGGAATTTAATGTTGGACTAGTTAGTTTAAACTTAAAAAATATGTTTTTTTAAAAAATAGATAAAATTTATTTTTTAAAACAAACATAAAACTATTTAAAAAATAGTAATTTAGACAAATATATTAAAAAATAAAAAAATTACTTATTTTTATTAAAAAAATATTTTTATTAAAAAAAAAATTATTCATACTTCCTAACATTATAATATGTCTCTCTTTTATAATTTTTTTCAAAAATATCTTTTTTTTTTCAAAATATTAAAATGTTAAAAATTTAACATATTTCAAAAAATTTATTTGGAAGTGTAAAAAATTTAACATTCTAAAACGTATTTTTTCAAAATGTTAAAAATGTTAAAAAACTTATATTTTGAAAAATACTTTTCAATGGTATTAAAATTTTATCGTTTAGAAAAACTTTTAGAAAGTCAATTTTTAAGAAAAAAAATGTAACACTTACCTTTAAGAGACAATCTTTGCACAATTTAAAATAATTTATAATGATTATGTTCATAGTAACAAACAACCTAAATACTTGATTATACTTCTTACCGTTATAAAAACTTTACTTTTTGACAAATTGAGTGATTTTGTTGATAAGCAAGACATAATTTTATTGATTACTTCACTTGAAAATTTTTACATCAATGTAATGGAAATGTTAATGTATCCATAAGATTTATATTCCTATAAGTGTTTTTCAAAATTTCATAATTTTATTTTTTTTATTAGAATTTTTTAAAACAAATAAAAAAGTATATTAACGCATAACAAACGCAAATCAACTTAAAGACTATGGGTGTTTTATTTCTTTCTTTTGAAAATTGGCTTTGAAAAATACTTTCTATAATACAGTAAAATTTAATATTTTAGAAAGTATTTTTCAAATGAAAATTTTTTAACACTCCTTGAAAGTATTTTTTGAAATATAAAAATTTTAACATTTTTACATTTCAAAAAGCATTTTATGAAAAAATGATATTTTGAAAAAATCTATATATATATTAATAATTGTAGGAGGTATAAATATAAATTATATAAAATAAACACAAACAAACAAGTTCATTAACCTCACAATCTACTCCAAATGGGTCTTACTAGGAATCTTGGGTAACCTCAAAACATACTAAAAGGGCCAAAGGGCCCACTAGGTTGATTTTGATTAAGAATTAGGGATGACAACGGGACGGGATGAGGAATTAGGAATGACAATTGGACGAGATGAGCACAGGTAATAGCTAGTGCTACCCACCTCATCAAATAATTATTCATTCTCGTACTCGTCGCATTATTTGCATTAATATGCATTACCAAACATTCGCAGCTAATTTTAATATTTGCCCAATCAATATTTAAAAAATAGAAAAATAAATTTTAAAAAGTACTCTTATTATATTTATTTGTTTATTTTAATATATTATTTTAAAAATTATAACTAAAATTATTTAAATATAGTTATTATAGCGTCTATTTATTATTTTTTTTAAAAAATAAAAAGAATAAAAATAATATAATATTACTTTTTAACTACTAAAAATGGAGAAAGAAATATATATATTAAAATAGACATTTTG
>JAMLFT010008484.1:0-13653 GCA_026544285.1 Pachyrhizus erosus | reverse complement strand
CTTTTATAATATGTTAAAATTTTAATCTTCTAAAAAATATTTTTTTAAAAAAAATATATAAAAAATATTAATAATGATATAAGGTATAAATAACAAATACCTTCTGCCACATGCCATGTCCCAACCTAATCGGAGTCATGCACACTCCACAAGCATTTCTTGACCTCCACTTCATTGCACAGTAATAATGACAATATATAAAAACATCTCTCACAGCCATCAGAGGGGGCTTATGACGGCTTAGAAAAAAACAAAGCACATTTCATATTTCCATCCTCATTACCTAAGGAATGCTAAACTTAGGCTACACTCTTTTCATTCCCCTAAATTAGTAAATTGTGTTCTGTATTTTTGTCCATTAAATGGTCTTTACCACCAATCTCCTAGGCAATTAGGCATAATTCATTTTAGCATTTGGTGGAAGTACTACTCAGATGCTTTCCACTTGGTACATTAATCCCTCTTCCATATTATTATTGATCAGGAAAATGCATTAGACTCATATAATCACTATTTCAAATAAGAGTGCCATTTATGTAAGTTTTAATCAATTTTTGTGGGGACTCAACCATTCTACGGGTTACAAAGCCTCTTAGTTATTTTATTCACTTGTTATTTGCTTCGGTTAAACAGAACAACTGAACAAGAATCGGAATACATGATGAGAACTTATTCCAACTAAACGTAACTAAAACCAGTCTTATCTCTCTTCCCAATAAGTAATAGATGTGAATTAAGCTGGATGTGTATAAAGTTTAAACCCAAAGAAGTGAAGGGACCAAAAAGGAACGAAAACAACCCCAAGTTGATTTGGGGCCATTAATTGTAAGAGAAAGCAAAATATATGATATTTGGTACACTATCAAACTTTATTAGCAGCTAGCCAATACAAATTCCACTGTTGTTGATAAATAAAGAACACCCCAACTGTAATGCAGTCCCTCTTGCACAAATTTTAACTTAAGCCCATTTGGATAATAAGAGAAGAAAATAAGGAAAGATAAATTGATGAGTTTCTTTTACAAGGTAAAATCAATTTAGATATTTAATTTTTATAAAAATTCACTCATTTAACTTCTTCAAAAACTTAAGTATATAAATTAATTTTAATTTATAAAAGAAACTCAATTTATTTTATCTTTTTATTTTCTTATCCCATAAGTATTCATAAACAAATTTATCCAAATAGAATCTTAATAAAGTTACTAGCTTCAGAAACCACTTATAAGTATAGCATCACTTGAAAATGTACTTGACAATACCGGGGAGATGGGTCTTCATAAAGTAATCTTCCCAATTAACTTCTTTAGTATCAAAGTAAAACAAATCTGTCTCTGTTCCACTTTGTTTTGCTGCCATTCGCAATTTCTCTGTGTTAATATCATCAAATCTGTGTGCATAACATTCTCTGTCTCAGTTTATACCTCATAAAGTCAATAAGTGATACGTCAATGCCTCATGTGTATGTATCTATGTGACTAACATGCTAGCAAGATTGAAAGAAACAACATGCACTGAAACTGAAGCATGTAAAGTCCATATTAAAGATTATAAATAACTATAACACTTACACGCCATCGAAGAACATGTAAGGCCTGTAAAGTTCAACCATCCGCATCACAACCTGGATCTTCCTGTGGAGCTCAAGATATGTTCCCCGAAAATACTGGCAAAGTGCAGTATTCACCAGCTCAAGACCCTATTAAATGGAAAATTTATCGACAGCCTTTTTAAGAATTTGAAGTTAAGTGGTAGAGATAATTGTCATGAACCAATCATGTCAAAAGCTTAAGCTGTTAGTTGAAAAAAGAATACATCAAGCTTAAAATACCATGTCATCAACTAATTATCCCAAAGAGTTTAATTTCCATGCTTAGATTGTGAAGTTTCAACCAATCAGAAATCATTCTATTTCAACAACCTTGTTAAGAATTTAAAGTGGTAGTGATGATTGTGAGGAAACAATCATGTCAGAAGCTTAAATTTTTAGTTGACAACAACTCGAAGCTTAAAATACCAGTCGTGTACGATTAATTTTTACACTATCAAGTGTCAACCAATCAGAAATCTTTCTATTGTCAACAACCTTGTTAATAATTTGAAATTAAGTCATAAGTGGTACTGATGATTGTCATAAACCAATCATGACAAAAGCTTTAGCTGTTAGTTGAAAATAACATAAAGATAAGGCTTAAAATACCATGTCACGAACTAATTATCCTAATGAGTTTAATTTTCATTCAGTGGCAATGTAAGATTAATTTTTACACTAAAAAATGTCAACCATGGTCAACAACCTTGTTAAGAATAAGTGGTCGTGATAATTGTTATGAATCAATCACGACAAAAGATTGTTAGTTGAAAACGATATGAAGCTTTAAATATCATGTCATGAGCTAATTATTCTGAAAATTTTAATTTTTATGCATTGTTATCGTAAAAAATTTATATAATCAATCAATTAAAAATTAAAATAATTTTAGACTCTGATTCAATGATAATGTAAACCTCAAGTTAACTATAGATGGAGACATGCAAATGATTTATATTACATTTCTAAGTTCTAAAATGATGATGACGAATCGAGGGAGATAAACTAGATAAGAATTAACCTTTAGTGGAAGTAGGTAGCGAATGAACATATATCTCTGGAAGCTATCCATGTCGGTCAATACAGTTACTCTGCCAACCTTGACCGGTGTTCCGTCCTTGTTTATCCATGGTTTTGCTGTGAAATATTTTAATCCATAGTCTTGAAGATTTAAGTATGTGAGTGGATTTCTAAGAGAGGAACCCACATGATATATGATATCACTTGGCTTCTTTGCATGAGCCACCATGGCCACTAGCATTGCATTCACCACCAGGTCAGCTGGTACCTGCTCATTAATTAAATTGATGGTACTAAGATGAGATAAGAGATGGGGAAATTGATAAGAACAAGTCACCAAAGGGTTTCATGCAGTAACTCACCACATCCACAACTCCGTTGATATCTCCAAGGAAGCATGTTAATTTTCCTTTCCCATAAGTAACGGCTAAACTGTCAATGGTTCTGTAACAAAACATAATAGGAAAATCTTCCATTTTGAGATGAAATTTTCACTTTCACATGTGACTATGTTGTAGAAAAATTATTATAAATATTGACTTAAGATTAAAACAATTAAAACTAAAATTTTAGGTTCACCAAAAAAAAAAAATTGTTATTAATTTTTATAAAATAAAAAAGATTTTATATGTTGAAAAAAAGACTTAATATATAACTTTTTTTTAAAGTAATAATTTCTTTTAAAAAAATTTATTTTAGACCTCATTTATTATTGAGTCTATCCTGATTACCATTTTCTTCAAATCAATTACATGTTTGATATTGTTTAATGTCCTGTTTATTGCGATGATCTGCTTAAAATCTGGCTAAATAATGTTAAATGTGTGTAATAATGAATTTTTTTTTTTTTTTACTTGGTAATATATTTTCTTAACTTTTGTTTTATACTGACTAATTAAATTAATTGATTATAGCTTAGTTATGAAATTTATGGATATGTATAACAATTTATTAATTAAGTATGCATATTCTTTTGGATCATCATGATATTAATGTAAAATATTTATTAATTTTATTGATGATTAATTTATAATAAAAATTTGACCAATTATCTTTAAAAAAATTTATCTTTCTAATTATATTTATAAGATTTGAATTTAAAATATTATTTAAGAAATTAAACTCAGTTTCACTCATGTTAATGCATGTTTGTATATATATATTTAATTATTATCTGTGTTTCTATTTATAAAATCCAATTAGACGTTATATTTGTTCTTTTTATACAAATCAATCCATAATATCTCTTATATTAATTATTTTAAAACTAAAATATTCTTAATTAAATAAGAGAGATATTGTATTGATAAATATTTAGAAAAGAGAAAAAAGTGTTAATAACAATGTTATTTTTTAATAAATATATAAGTTTAGAATAAATTTATTATTATTAATTAAATTAATATTTTCTTAATTTTAATAAATTAAATAATTGAGTCTTTTAAAGAATAATGAAAGTAATAAAAGATACCTTCCTGGGATATTAGTTGATTTTACATTTCAACATGAAAGAAATTGATTTAGTGGTAAGCAAGTGTGGAAATCATCTATAAAGTTGGACCATCTGATAAAAACATAGGATGATTTTCAAATAAGGAAAAAGTACTTTGTTACTCAGGTTTTGGGATGGAGTGAAGGTGGATGTGTTGTTTTAAATCTACAAATTAAATGCAAGTAGATACTTGAGTAATTGATATAGGTCATACACTGTATACATTGGTTGGATCACAATAAACTCCTATGTCTTCTTGCACTCTTAAATCTTGTTACTAATTTCTATTAAATTGAGTTATATCAGTTGGTCAGTGTTACTCCTACTTCGCGATTTGAAGTTTAAACACTCATTTTTAACTAAAAAATCAACTCACCTCTTAAAAGACAGATTCAATATTTAATATTTGATAAATGATAAACAAAAAATTTGATTTACCTTACACCCTCAGCCCAACCAGGGAAAGGTTCTCTTAATGTGCTTGTAACGATGGCGGGACGTATAATTACAACAGATAGGCTTCCTTTTAGTTGTTCCACAAGCATCTCTCCCACTGCCTTCGTAAATACGTATGTATTTGGCCATCCATACACTTTTGCCCTGATCACAAGAGATACCAAACATAATTATGGTAAATATTATTTGTTAGGTCAATATAATATTATTATAGAAAACATTCGTAAAGAATTATAATATATGATTTCTCTTTCTGATACAACATATATTATAATACCTAATTTCTTCTTTAAAAGTTATATTAGAAGTGAGAGTTGCTTAAAAATAAATAATTGTTACATAGTGAGTTTCAAAACTAAAGTTAAGCACATGACACATTAGTTTCTAAAAATGATCAACATGGCAGATATTTTCGATTTTTATGAACTTAGATAAGATTTTTACATTTTTCAAGGTCTTATACACACACATATATATATGTTTATTATTAAAATATTTTAGGATAGAATTGGGTATATTTACACTTGATTAAAAGCTAATATGTATAAAGAAAATAGTTGTTCAGCTTTTTGCAGAATGTTATTTATGAATAATTGTGATGAGTAATTACATTATGATCCCCAAATGAACCACCATATCTTAGCTCAGGTATATTCAGTAGAGATGCTAATGAAGGAAGTTAGCATGTAGATTTTCACAAACCTGCAAATGCCCAGGTTCTTCATGGCTATTTTAATTTCACGCTCTGTTGCTCCTTGCTCTCGTAGTTCATCCAATTTGTCACACACTATTGTCCTTTCTGCATCGATGTCTAGTCCAGACACTCCATTTAATGTATCACCAAAGCGATAAGGGTCCTCTAGTATGAGTCCACCTCTCTCACCACATACATAAGCTGAAATTAATGCGTAGCGTCATTGTGAGACACGTTTCTTTACAATTAGAACGATTGACGTTGACATTAATTAACACTAACCTGTTGATACATGAAGAAGAACTTTCAATTTCCTACACTGTTTAGCAAAGTTCATGACATGCTTAACTCCGAAGGTATTTAGACCCAACGCTATGTCGTACCTGCATTTAATTTTCAAGGGACAAAATTAAAATAACAAAAATCCACTCTAGTGGAATGATACAGATATTAAATGAAAAAGCAAACTATACACTTATACTGTTATCTAATTATATATCATTAAGTACGATAGATATATTGACTTTTGTTTTTATAATATTTATTTTAAAAGTTATATTAACAATGATTTTTGTTTTTATAATACTTTAGTACCTTTCATCAAAGTTAGTAGTTGCTGCCAAATTGACAATTACATCTGTCTGATTGCAAATTTCTTCCCTTAGAATGGAATCCTTCAAGCCCAAGTCCTCGTAGGAAATGTCCCCAGGCACCAGAGTCACTTTTTCCGAAATAAAGGACTTAAAATTTGCACCCAATTTTTCCTTTAGCACAATAAATAAGTCCTTTGCTATGATCTAAATGCCAAAAGTACATATTAAGCACGTATTAGTCGCAACTTAAATTAAACAGCATATGCGGTAAGAAACTTAATGTGCCAACTTATTAATGATAGTAGAAATTTGAAAATGATACGAAGCAAGCCATGTATCAGCTTCAAGTATGAAACATTTTTAAAAAGTAACATGTTAACAAAACAGTTAAATTTATAACTAACTGGTAATAATTAGCAGTGTGTTAAACAAGCCTGTCAAATTACTGGTATTTCTTTTTTCATGCTTTTAGATGGTGAGAATTGCCCTATGCTACAATAGGATCTGAAATAATTATTTTGCTCCAAAGCAGTTTAAAAATTGGCACTTTAACTCCCCGTAATTTCTATAAATTATGTGATGCGAGGGGGAAAATCCACGTTAGAGATAAGTATAACTTATAATTTATGAGGGCCAACTACACCAGTAATTCATCCCCTTATGTACCACTTTTTTTCTCACCAAATGAATATATGAGAAAGCGAAAGATCTAAAATGCAGAGAATGGGCTGAATTGCATTGACGTAACTGCCCACGTAGAAATTTAATCATCATCACCAGTACCGCAATAATAATAATAATATAATATTTGTGCATTTACGTCAGTAATTTACCCTTATGCATGATATCTTTCGCACCAAACGAGTATAAGAAAAAGTATGCATGGCTTTCCTCAGCAATGACGAAATTATATATATTAAATAGTTAAATATGATTTTAGTAGTTTAAAAATATAATTATTTTTTATTTTAATCTTTATTATTAAATATTATCATTAAAAATAATATTATAACAGAAATTTTGACAGTTTAATAACTTATTATAAAATGATAGGACAATCACATGTAAATTTTTTTTTCAGTAAATTATCTTTAAATATCTAATTGTTCATAATAATTAATTATATTAAATTAGTTAATGAGATTTTTAAAAATATAATTTGACAAAAAAATTACACAATAATATCTTGTTAAACTTCTTTGATTAATAACTTGATTGTTGATATCAATGTTACGTCATCATATAAAAAATATAAAAGAATAAAATTAAAATATTATGTAATAGAAGGAATTTAAACTAAAATAATTTTTTTAAAGAATTAAAATAAAAAAATATTTAAAAATTAAAATCAAAGAAATATTATTTTCTAAAGAATAAATTAATATTTAAACTTGATATATTTATTGCCATACAAACCACTCAAATTGAAAGCCTATTTAGACTCATTTTTTTATAAGGGTTCACACACAAGAAGGGTATCGAAGTTCATACGGAGACTTGTAAAGTCTAAATTAAAAAAAAATAAACATAAGAAAAAGAACTTAAATATATTTTTAATATATAAATACTTTTAATTTAATTTTAATTCTTTAATTTATATTTTAATCTTCGTAAAGTTTGATTGTTTAAAATGTTCTTTATATATTATTACTTAATCATGATGCGTCATGCATCTAACTAACTATGTGACATCAAAAATCACTTTTAATATTGAAATTGTGATGCCATATGTTTAGATATATTATATGGTATTAGTAAATTATGATAGTCTATTTTAAAACTTTTAAAATTTATATATATAAAAATTTATAAAAAAAATTGAAGGATAAAATTTAAATTTAATCATATTTATGAAAATTGAAAACATATTTTATTTTAAAATTAAAAGTACCAACAAAATAAAAGAAGACAAAGCATAGGAGAATAAGAAAAAAAAAAGGCTTAGGAATATACAAAGACAAACTTGTGACCTCTAATATTTACCAAAAGGAACACAAAATTAACCTAACCAGAAATGAAAATATATGGCCTCTGAGGTCTAATAAACTCAAGCTAAAGATCAACTGGTTCAAGCCAATTGAACTTGAGGATAAGTATACAAATTGTTCATAGAAATAAACAAAGTAAAATAATTTGGTGATTTTTTAGAAGAAAAAAAATGAGTATGATTAATTATGATCAATAGAGAAAACCATTAAACTAATGTTCATTTCTTTGCTGTGATTCTTATCATTGTTACTTTGACAAATAAGCAGTGGGTATTACATAATTGGAACGACGAGGATTGTGTGAAAATACTGAATAAATGCAAGGAGGCAATAACTAGCCATGGAAGGGTTATTATCATAGACTTGGTGATGGAGAAGAAGAAGGAAGATGATAAATTCATTGAGACTGAGTTGTTCTTTGATATGCAGATGATGGTGTTGTTCACTGGTAAAGAAAGAAATGAGAAAGAATGGGCCAACCTAATTTTCTCTGCTGGTTTTAGTAACTTCAAGATTACTCCAACTCTTGGTTTAATTTCTATAATTGAGGTTTATCCATAGTGATACCATAAGCAAATACAAGACAAGGACCATACTATGTATGTTTGACATAAAATTCTATATGTTTCTGTTTTCACTCTGTTTTCTAATTTTTTAAATTTATCTTGTATTAGAATTATATTTTGGATAAAATAAATTCATAATTCCATTAAATTACTGCATCTCGTTTAATTTGATCAATATACAAAGGAAGATATTTTCAATTTGGGTCACAATCTTACATCAAAGACCACTAATAACATATTATCAAACACACTCCTTATAATATATTTTCTATTATTAATTAAAATTTATTAAAAATTAAAAAATTATGATTGAGGTTCATTAAATAAAAAATAAGACATATATAATTTTGTGATTTTCAATAAATTTTAATTAATAATTGAATCAAATTTAACTGATAATAAATGTAGAACTACGTTTTCAACAAATTTAACCAATAGATGAGCCAATTTTAACTAGCAATAACGTTAACAAATCAAATCGTCGAATCTAGACTAGAACAAAGTGTGAAACCGACAAGATTTAAATTCCTTCAAGTTGAAAATTTGATGGCCAAACTCGTCCTATATGGGTCAACAGGCCAAAAATCGTTCATAATTAAAATAAAAAGATAAAAATGTTTTATATACAAAATCCTAAGAAACATACACAGATGTATACAAAAATTAAAATTATAATGATTAATTAGATCAGATCAAATAAATTAAAATTTTTTAGTCATTATTTAAAAACTCCAGCTCAACCCTAAATTATAAACTCTTTTAGTTAACTCATCACTTCAAACTTAAATTGCTAGTCGTAACTAACTAATTAAATAATGTCATCTCGTAAATGAAGCATTAATACTCTTCCTTCGAGATCGGAGATACTATGCATATCAAAGATTCATGAATAATATAAGGGAGAACTTGTCAATTATTTAAAAAAGTTTATGAGCATCTAAAAATTGGTTACTAAATTATGTTTTTTATTGAGTAATGTTATCTGTAGAATAACTCATACAATAATTTGCTTAACATTTTTTTTATCTATCTCTATCATTTACATAATTTATTATATATCATAAAGATGGAGAAAAATAAACACAAATATTAACATTATACAAATTATTGTATATACTTCATATCTTCTTTTCAATTATTAAGATAATTATCTATGATTTAGATAAACATTAATTGTCAATACATTTTAACCTATTATTTTTTAGTTGGTTTCTAAATAATAAATTATTTAATCTAAAATGAATAACTTACTACAAGAAACTTGCCTTTAGAGAACAACACTTGTTAAAGATTATGTTTGGCAAGAAATTTAACTTAATTTCTAATTTTTTTTAATTAGTTAAAAACTTATTTGACTGTTTGTTAACAAATTTTTTTAGTAATTTTTTTTTACCAATTTTTTAGATGTTATTTTCTTTTTAGTATTTTTTTATAAGGTAAAATTTTATTATATTTTTTTTCTTCGTCTACTCATAAGATAAAAAATTATTGCTTTTATTTTTTCTTTACAAAATATAATTTTTCATCTTTACCTTTTTATTATATAAGATATTGATAATGATAAATAATTATTTTATTTTATTAGATATTTTCATATTATACTAACCATTATATTATTTATAATATTTATTTTATTATTCTAACTTTTACTTTGACACATTGATATTTTCAGATAATAGGTTTATTTTAATATTTTAATATTAAATTATTTAGTTTAACCATTAATCTCTTTATATTATTTTTTTTTATTTTTAATATTATATTTTAAGATATTTTAACTATTACACTAATTAATCTATAAAAGTGAGATGTCTACTTAAAGAATAGTATTTTTACTTTATTTTAAATTTATTAAAAATATTTTAAAATATAATATAAGATGAACAACAAAGAACACAATAAGTAAAAAATAATAATTGAAACTAGAAAATATAATTAAAATAATAAATTTATAAATAAAAAATTACAAGAATTTTATGCATTAACATCTTCTAGTTCTCACTCTTAAATTTGAACAATATATTAAAAATATAACATTTGTTATTTGATAATTTTAAATATTCATTTATGAGTTCATCAAACCAACATGTTTTACGAAAAAAATTATGAATGTCTATAGCGGTTTCAAGAGAAAGACGTAAATATAGTGAAAGAAAGAAAAATCTAACAATTGATAAAAAAAAGAAAGAATAAAGACCTAGCAAAATCTCAAAAATTTAAGTAAAAATGTTTGATAAATATGTATTTATATATTCTTCTAAAAAGTCACATAAAATACATAATAATCTATTGTTGAATACTAGAAAACTTTTTATAAATTGTACAAAAATCTTAATTAATTATCACCAAATTTTGTTGTCCTCCTAAAAGACTTTTTTTTTTATAAAAAATAGTTTTTTAAAATGCTAATTTAATATACCCTTAAATTTGGATTCATGTATTTAACATTCAAATTTTTTTTAAGATAACTATGGTCAAATAATTGGATGTCAAACACAATTAAAGCTCAATAAGAAATAAGAACTTTATTGGGTGTTTGTAGCCTGATAGCTCCTTACACATTGCAACAACTGCAGTGCCATTAGATCCCATGCATTATAGCAGCATTTACTTCATCATAGCCTGCAGACCAACCAATTGATCTTCATCAATTGCCCATCATGTTCATTGTTCAGCATCTCCCCAATGCTACAATTCCACGAACGTACCTCAATTGAACACCTACTCATTCTGACCAACAACTTGGAAAACAAAACACCCATTCAAAACACGAGAAAATTATGTTTATGTGTTTTTACGTAAACTAAAAAACTTATGATTGTAATTTAAACATTTAAAAAATATATAAAATAATTGATGTTTTTAATTTTAAATAAGATATTAAATATTTATTTTAATTTTATTTTTAATAAATATTATTTAAAAAAGACTTGATAATATATTTATTTAAAATTAAATTAATAATAATAATATTTTAATAAAATTATTTTTTAGAACATTTAATTTTTCTTAATCTATGTGATAAAATCTTAAACATCAATTATTTTAAAACAAAAGAAGTAGATAAAATACTAAATTAAATTAAATTTTAATTAATTATACTGAATATAATATAAGATAAACATAATATTATTGTAAATATATTAAGAATATAAATAAACAATACTACATTAAAAAAATTAAAATAATAATTATTTTAGAATAATTTTTTTATTTTACAAAATAATCATAATAAGATAGATAGAATAAGAAATTCATATATTAGGTTCAATAACAAGATATATGTGACACAAAAGTTTGGTCGGTTTGCTTACATATGATTGGATGCATTCAGATAATATTATTTTGAAGATAAATATTAACAAATATCCATAAAATATTGGTTAAAAAATATTTTTATTTAAATATATAATATATTTGTTTTATTATTTTAAATTGTATTTTTATATAATTTTTAATATTTTTTTTAATTTTTTAACCAGTAGTCTGATTACCAGGACCTTATTTTTTAAAATGAAATCTTGAGTAGTGAAAGTGTTGTGGGGCCGGTGAAATTTAAATCTTGAAGATGGTTATGATGTAAGATGAAATGTTTCTCATATTCTTTTTTATGACTGGTCTCAGTGATCTGTATTGTCTTTTATATATTTAATTTAAGTCTATTTTGTTTGTTGATAAAAAAAAGTACAATAGGATTAACAACCAAAACTATTGTGACAAAGATGATAACATTCAACCTTTAAGACCAACAACACGAGAAAAGGTTAATGTTGTGTTTGGATTTATAATTTCAAGAAGGTTATTTAATTTTTTAAAAAAAATTTAAATGTTTTATGATAAAAAAAAATATTGTTTGGATGATAAATTTAAAAAATAAAATAAAATTCTAATTATTTATAAAAATATATTGATTATTTAAAATTATAAAATTTTAAATTTTATTTTTAAAGTAAAAATTTTAAAAAGTCATTCTTCTTCTATTCTATATTTCATTTTTTTACTTTATCTCTTTTTTTCTTTTCCTTTCTCTATACCCTTTCTTTCTCTTTGATCTCCTCTTTCTTTACTCTCTCTTTCTTTTTACTCTCTATCTCACATCTCCTCTCTCCACTCTTTCTTTCTCTATCTTCTATTCTCTCTCTACCCTCTCTTTCTTCTTTCTCTTTAACTCTCTCATCTCCTCCATTCTTTCTTTCTCTCTCCTATACTCTCTCTACCTTATTTTTCTCTCTTCTCTTTTTACCTTCTCTTTCTTTCTCCTCTTTATCTCTCTCCTCTCTTTATCCCCTCTTTCTCATTTTCATGATTATCAAAATTGGACTAAATCAATCAGTTTGATCAAGAATCAGTTTGATGATCAATTTAATTACTCAAAAAAATCAAAAGATTTTAGAATTGACAAGAATCAATAAGAAACTGACCAAAATTGGTTGTAAACTGATGTAGAAAACTAGTTTGAATTGATATTTTTTAATTTTTTAATTTTTTAATATTTTAAATATAATATAAAATAATTTAAAGATAAATAAAAATACATACTTAATAAAGATTTCAAATAGGTATAAATTATTTTATAAATTATTATTAATTTTTTATATAAATATATAATCTACTCATTTATATTAAATTATAATTTTGTATACTTTGATTTCTTATAATCTTATATTATATTAAATTTTTATTTATTTATTTTTATTTTTGATATAAACTTGTTATATTGTTAATAAACATTATTGTACTTTATTAAAATTTAAATATAAATATTATGATATATTTGATTTAGACTTTTATATATATTTTGAATGTTAAGAATTTATAAGATGATATTTCATTAATTTTTAGTATTAAAAAATTAAAGTGATATTGTATTTCTTTAATATTCTTTTATGATTTATTTAATTATTATTATTTTATTAATACTAGTTTGACCATAGTTTAACCACAATCAAAATATTAAACCCTAAATCAATATTTTGTCAGCTTGATGATCAGTTTGATTTTAAAAACATCGCTCATTTCTCTTTCCTCTCTCTTTCTCTTCTATCTTTTGTTTCTTTATCAATATTAGCATATTTATATTTTTATATTTTTATTATTAAAATTATTTTTAAATTACTAAATATTTAAAATTAGTTAATATTTATTTTAACAAAATTTAATATTAGCATTTTAATTTTTAAATACATATTTAAAAATTAAAATTTACATAAAATAATAATTAAATTGTCCTATCTAAATTAAAAATTAAAATTT
>JAMLFT010008483.1:0-13654 GCA_026544285.1 Pachyrhizus erosus | reverse complement strand
CATAAGAAAATTTACCAAAACTGTTCCCTGTGGATACGACATTCGTACCTGAAAAGGTACTATATTACAATTGAATCAGTACACTTGCCGAATCAAAGAAAAATAACTAACATTGAGCATGAAGATAATAATAGAAGTTCCATTACTACCATGTTTATGGATGCCCTAGTGGAAATGGAAGAAAACAAAGATGAAGAGCCTGAGTTATTTGAATTAAATGACATGTCTTCAATCCGTACAGAGGCTTTGCAAGATTCTGCTTCTACCAAGGTAAATGAAGCTAATAAGAATGAAGAAACTGACATTACAAACTTGGGTCCTCGGACAAGGCAACCACCTCCTTATTTACGTGATTTCTACTATCATCTACCTTGAAATAACCCCCCATACAAGCCTCATGAGTTATCAAACTCCTCTGGTAAGTCCTATCACATTTCAAACTTTATTCACTACGATCATTTTTCTGCTGCTCACTAAGCTTTCATGGTGGTCATCTCTTCAAATGATGAGCCAAAGAATTACTCACAGGCAGTTAAGAGCACAACATGGCACAAAGAAATGGCTCATGAACTTGCTGCATTAGAAGCAAATCAAACTTGGACCCTTGAGCCATTACCTACAGGTAAGAAACTAATAGACTACAAATAAGTTTATAGAATCAAATACAAGGCCAATGGGGAGATTGATAAATACAAAGCTCGCCTCGTGACAAAGGATTACACAGAAGTGGAAGGAGAGGGCTTCACCGAGACTTTTGCCCCAGTGGCTAAGATGACCATTGTTCGCTATTTGCTAGCTATAGCAATATCCAAAGGATGGTTTTTGTATCAAATGGAAATAAGCAGCACATTCCTTCACAGAGATCTTGATGAAAAGGTGTACATGGAAGTGCCTTAAGGATATGCCACACCAAGCATGGGATTCGTTTGCCGCCTACGCAAATCTTTATATGGCTTATATCAAGCATCACAAAATTGGTATGCTAAATTCTCTGAAGCATTGGTTGGCTATGGGTTTCATCAAAGTGATGTTGATCACAACTTATTTACCTACCGGCACGTCCCAATTTTTCATAGTTGTGTTAATATACGTCGATGACTTCTGGATTGCTGGAAGCGACATTGCAGCATGTAGAAAATTCAAATCCTATCACCACCCATGTTTCCATATGAGTGACTTGGGGATATTGAAATACCTTTTGGGTTTGGAACTAGCTCAGAATCCCAATGATCTATTTCTTTGCCAACGTAAAATGAGCACTAGATATCTTATAAGAATGTGGAATGACAGATTGCAAACCATGTAGATTTCCCATGGAGCAACATCATCATTTATCTAATGCATTAGGTGCTACTTATCCAAATCCCCTACAATACTGAAGAGTAGTTGGACGTCTAATATACCTCACTATCACTCGCCCGGAGTTGTCTTATTTAGTTAATGACTTAAGCCAATTTATGCAAGCTCCCCAATAAGACCATTAACATGTTGTTATGCGAGTTCTACAATACATTAAGTCATCCCCAGGTCAAGGCATTTGGCTTCCTAAGGACAATGACTTAACATTGGAAGGATATAGTAATTCCCATTGGGCATCTTGTCCTTTGACACGTAAATTCATCACTGGATATGTCATGAAGCTTGGACCTGTTCCTATCTCATGGAAACAAAGAAGCAAACTACAGTATCCAAGTCCTCAAATAAAGCATAGTAAAGGTTTATGTCTCATGCAACTAGTGAGATCATATGGTTGCGCATATTACTTCGCTCCTTACAATTGATACCCTCAAATCCAACCACTCTTTTCTGTGACTACTAGTCAGCTAAGCACTTGGCCTTCAATCCAATTCTTTATGAGCGAGCATCTACATTTTGGTACTATCACTACTGCATACATTGCAACCTTACAATAGCCCGCGAATTTATTCGCAAATTCACTAGGCACAAACCAATTTAAGGAGTTATTGTCCAAGTTGGGTGTCCGCAATGCATACTCCCAATTTGAGGGGGCGGGGGTTGTAATAAGAGATAAGGATCTGTTACAATAACAAAATATTTCATTATCATCTGAATTTGAATTACAATAATAGAATGCTTCAATTGAATTTGAATCAATCTTTGTTGATTAGAGAGATATGTTATAATTAGATAGACTTTATCTTTATCTCATCTATGTATAATATATATACACCAGTTGTAAACCCTTTGGAAAACACAGAATTATTCTTTCTCTTTAAACACATCTTTGATATTTATTAGCTACTCTTTTAGTTTCATTCAGAGACAAAGAAAACAAGTCCCTCATTTACTTGCTAAAGCATCTAAATTTTATGCTAGTCATCATACTTTTAACGTAGTCCCTTCCTGTATTAATGTTATTATCTCCAATGAAATCATATAAGCTTTTTTTTATTTTTATTTTTATTTTTTTTGTAAAAAAACGATGTTTCTAGCTAAACCACACATAGCACAATGTTGCAAACTATATCACATCACATTCCACATTCTACATTTCTCTTTGCACTTTATTATTCCATCTAATTTCTTTTAATTTGTCTTTTAAGATTTTTATATAAATATTAAGAAATTAAATAAATTTTCTTGATCTTAATAGAACAATTATAAGGTTTCTTATTATATCCTTTTATATTTTCACTTCATAATAAATTGTTGAAACCTAAGATATGGATTGGACGATGTCTAATCCCTCAAAAATCTCACAATTTTAATGATAATAAAGATATTATAATATATTAATGAGTTTTGATGAGTTACGCAAATATCCTAAGCATCTAGAGCACAAAAATGTAAAATTTGAACCTTAGACACAAAAATATATTTTAACCGAACAAGCGCCCAAAACACTAATAAGGACTTGTGTCCAACATGCCATAATTCAATTTGGTGTTTGATGTGTTTTTAAGTAAATAAAGCTTTAAACATCTAACATTATGTTTTTATTGTCCAAGATGTAAACGAAAACACTAAACCTAATTTTACTTATACCTAACATTTTTATTTATTATGAATAATCATAAAATTTGAAACTTTCATGTTTCGAATGTCAGGATCTCTACACTTATATTTCTTGTATATGCTCATTCTAATTGTTTTTTGTACCACCTTGAAAGTATATAAATATATTTTCTTTAAATTGTTTTAAATGATTTAATTATGTTATTTATTTGATTTGATGATAGAATTTTATAATTTATATTCTCTATTTAAATAAATGTGTAATTATGTCACCTAGTTAATAAAATAATTTTGTTAGAGTTAAAAATTGTTCTTTGGGTAGAAAATTAATTAAGTTAGAAGATAGAAACATTGAACAATTAATAGTAAAATATTTAAATTAATTAAAAAATAGAAAAATAATTATTTAAGTTAAGACTAAACATAATAGATTAGTCAATAAAAATTTAGCGAAACAATAAAATTTATATTGTTAAAATTGGCATGAAAATTGAGGTAGGTCTAGACCTAATTTAATTAGGCCTCGTGTAGGTCTAATGAAAATAAAACTAAAGACTTAAGGGCACGAGAAAGGGTGTTGAATAGGGTTAAGGGTAGGAGTAAGAAATTTGTTTTACTTAAGTGGTTATTAGGAGAAAAAGAGAGAGAGTCATTCTTATCCATTTCTCCTTTTAGACTATTTTTCTACTCTATAGACCTTCTCTTCTTCCTTTAAACCTTTGAAAGTTTCTCTAAAAAATTTAGAACATCAAACCATTGTTAGCCTTTCTAATTAAAGAATAGTGAAAATGAATCATGAAGCTCTCTAGCAACACCATTGATCAAGTTGTTAGAAGAGAAGACCAAGGGGTACAAGGAGTTTTCTTGTTTAGCTATAACTTATGTTGTTTTCACTATTTTTTTTGTGTTTATTACTTTATTTAATCATGAATTATTGTTTTTTTTTTGTAGAATAGTTTGTAAAAGAGAAAACAAATAACACGCAAAAGATGCTAAGACTATGTTTGATTTAAAAAAAAATATTTGCAAGTGGATTTATGACATGATGATGACCTTTATATAATTTTGGGACCTCTAAAGTCATTGGTAAGTTTTTTTAGATTTTTTTATGTTTATTTTTAAGCTATTTATCTTTAAGATATGTTGAATTTGCCTGAGACCTCAAATAATTCTAGAAAATTATTGGGAACAAATTTCCAAAAATTGAAGTCATTTTAGTGATCCTTAGAGTATGAGGATGTTTTGAGATTTTATTGTAATTAATTACAAGATTTTACTATTCTTAAAATAGGGATCATTAAATTTCCATATTTGTATCCTAGAGGTTAATTAATTGTTAGAAATAGTTGCTGTTAGATTTATGGTTTGAAAAATTGTTTTGAGCTTGTGATGCCTTGCAAACCCAAGAAAATTTTATTATGATATTTGGAAGCCTTTTAGTATTTATTAAAAATAAAAAGATGGGTACCTTATTTGTTGACAAGTAGCATCAATTAAATGAAAATTTGTAGTAAATTTTATTATTTGGACTTACAAAATTTTCCATGTCACAAAGAGACCCTAGGGATGACTTTTGTAAAAAAAATTATAACAATTGGATGTTGTTAAGTATTTTAGGAAATATCGAAAAGAGAGAATAGTGCATAACTCAAGTTAATTAGAAAATCATAATAAATGATAAAAATAAATTATGATAGATTTTTACTAAGAATAGTAGGTGATGTGAAGCAATAATATTCAGTTTCATAACAATTGGATATAGTTTGTTATTTTTTGTATTTATTGGACCTATAATCTTATTATATGTCAATTATTGTGACTAACTGATATGTTAATTTTTAATAGTTTAAAATTAATTTATTAACTTGTTTTCATGGTCAAACCTTATAAGGAGACCTTATATTAGATTATGATGACTTTATTATGTTGTTGAATTTTCGTGAACAACTGTTGTTTTTTATATTGAATTGAGTGTTAAAGACCAAGAGGGACATCTCTTGGGCAATGTGTGTTGTATACTCAACTCTTATGTGTGTGATATTGAATACATTGATATGGAAATAATGCGAGTTTTGAATTCTCGTTGGGTAAACATACTCCTAAAAAGAGAGTGCATTTAGTAAAATTATGGGTGACCTCAAGTAATTTGATGTCCAATATGGAAGTAGTGAATTAACAGTAAAGCACATAACATAAATGTAATAATGAAACAAAATAATAATTAATAGGAATTGGAGTATGTATGTAAATAATTGTGAACGTGGTAAAAGACAAATAATATTTATGCAATGAACACGAAAGATTATGAATTTAATTGAAAGCATAAAGCTAAGAGTAATGAGGAATTTTATAAGATTCTTAAATATGCATAAGTTACAAATGTTATTCATAATGAGATAAAGTAAGTGGTGTGATCTCTGTGATATTGTTACGTGATGAATTATTTTACATTTTAAATTGGCGAGGACGTATGAAATAAGAGTAATTTTTCTAGCTAGTTTTACGAAGATGATGAAAATGAAGATCTTGAGATGGAATAAGAGGTAATAAAAACATGATAGCCTTTCGGGGTGAAGTGTCCATTTGGGTAAAAGAGATCGTGGTGATACTTCGAATGTGTCATTGACAATGAAACCATATTTTGTGATTAATGTCAAATTGAAAAGAAGTTGTAGCCTCCATAATATATTTAGGAGTATACCAATGTGTAATTGGCCATCATTGTGTACCAAAAGCATAAAAGGTAACATAAACTCATAACTAATACAACTAAAATAAGGGGTTTAAGTTGAGGAGACACTTCTCAAAGCCTTTAAAGATGACAAGACAAATTGATACCTAATAGATTTGATCGTAAGTTAACGAACCTTGAGAATGGTTGATAGCGAGTTATGAAGAGAATCACATTAATTCGACTTGGCAATCTCGACCATCACCAGATAATTCCAACCAACGAGAACCCTACATGAGAACCAAGGTGAGGATAGACTCTCAATAAGTCATCTGACTTAAAGTAAAGTAAAACCACTAAATTCTAAGGGTTTTCATAGAAACGAATTTGTATGAATTAAAGTGCGACCTAACCAATTAATTTGTGATAAGTGAAATTTGAAAGAAAGTTGTATAGGATGTTTGTGTTTATGATTATAACCTAAGGGTTTTATGTATTAGTCTTAGAAAGGTGAAAGATTCACCCATACATTTTACTTTATTTGTTTAAATGGAGATGGAAAATTGGAGGTCAACATATCGACTATGGGTAACTTTTTATGATAGGGAGTGGACCCATGATGACCTCTTTGAAGAGGATTAATTTGTGGGAAAGCTCATGACCTACATAATGCCACAAGGTGAACAATATAGAGTCATTAATTTTTGAGTTGAACGTGTGGTTCACCCAACATACACCTCCGTACTTTAGGACAGATTCACCTATACTTGACACTTCTTTTATTTCTTGTTTAGACATGAATGTGTCACTTGCTCTCCAAACGATTGCTACACCAACTCATGTTGTTTCTACTTGTTGAAATTTTCCTCCCTATTTAACTATACCATGTTTGTCACGTATTGGGATCAATGTAAGATTGATTGCTACATTTCTTCCAAGGATCTTCATTATAATCATCAATTTAAGCTTCAAAGACAAGAAATGGTGGAGAAAATAGATGAATTTGCCACCTATTCCTAAGAATAGGATAAGAAATGGTAGAAATCTGCCACAAAGCAATCTAGCTTTGATAACGAAAAATGACTTCTTTCCTAGAATCTTAGAGAGAAATCTAACTCTCACAAGTGGAAAAAAAAATCTCCATTATATTCAAAATGAACTTTGTTGACTCAATGTTGACTTGGTGCCTTATATAGGCAACCATGCTCATATCGCATGAGTTATACAAGCCAAAGAGGTGGCAGATTGGGCTAAAGACAAAGAAAGAAGGCCCAACCAAGTCCACAAGGCAACATACAACCAAATCCTACAATCCAATGGGCCAAATACAAGCTCAAAACCAAAATACACTCACAAAAGCAATTCTAACTACTATGGCCCAAAAATACAAAGGCCTAAACAAGATTCCTAAGTTACCAATTTCTAAAAACAAAGAGATCAACATTTTTTTCAAGTTTTTTTTTCATAGATATTGTCAGAGGACCTTGCAAGTTCTAATCTTCATCTTGAGAAGCTAGGCATGTATCATTGATTGCTTCGCTTGGGGAGGATTTAAAGGATGACAACACCATAGACGATGAGGATCTAGAGATGTGGGTTGCAAATGACTTTGATCCAGATATTCAAATTTCAGATGACCTAGATGATGAGTAGGGAGATGATCTATAGATGTTGGTAGCGAATGAGTTAATTGAGGAGGATCTTGAAGAAGATCCTAAGGAAGATCTAGGGAAGTATACTTCTCAAGAATCCTAGTAGGGATTTTTTTATGGTATAGGGATTGGGACAAGTGTATGGTAGAGATGTTACTTTGAGTACTAGAGATATTATTTTGGGGTTATATATGTTTTTAATAGACCTAGTATTGGATATATATCTATTCTCTATCTTCTTTATCATTTGGTTATGTTTAGATTTACCATTTTTTTCTTTTTAATTTTCTGAATAAATGCATGATTATGTTGAGATTGCGAAATTGAATTAAGATTAAGGATAAAATTGATTAACCATTTTGTAGTGATTTGATTAATTACTTGTGTTAATTCAAATTATGCTTGAATTTGTCAAAATTCATAAATGTGATTAGGCTCTTAATTTTGAAAAATGAATATGAGATTATTATCTCATGATTTTAAATTGAATTTCATGATCATAGATTCATTTTTATATTTTTTGGAATTGTGAAGATTTTCTAAAGCATTGAATCATTGGGTTGATTCTTTAAATCTATTTCTTTATCCTTGAATCTTGCTTTAATATGTTTTTTTAATCGTTGCATTAAAACAAAATTTCTCGTTTAATTTTGAATTAAAATATGATATTAAATAAATTATGTCCTTAGTGAAATGACTTGAGTTTGTCTTATATTGCAAAATTATAGAGGAATTAAGTGATTTTGGTAGCATATCAACTAGTGTTATTAGGTGTTTGTTTAATGTTAACGTTTGTAAGTGACACACTTATATATTACAAATTGGTTATTGGAAATGTTATCATTGGTAATTACTATGGTAAAAAGAGGATCTTAGGGGTTCTTCTTCCCCATTTTGGAAAATTAGGATTTAGAAACTCCCCCAAATTAAACACTTTAGATTTTCAATTTTTTGTTCGTTTGAGCATAACTCACTATAGAGTCAATTGTGTTTGCATGGAGGTGTAGGTAGAATTGTTTGAGAGTGACGAATTTGCAAGGTTTTGTCATGAAAGGTTCAAGCAATTTTGTGCTTTTGTGCCACTACGAAGTTAAAACAGTTTTAAGTATCGCTGAAACAACAAGCAATTAAGGGAAGAGGTTTTAGGGATGCAAACACTATGTGGTAAGATGTCTTAATCTTGGATGTGGATTATTACAAAAGTTATGGTTTGTGTGTTGGTTGTGTAAACATTTTCAATGTAGAAAAGGGATGAAGACATTGCATATCAATTTTTTTATTGGTATTCTAAAGAGATTGAGGATGAAAGAGACATGGTTATTATGATACAAAGAAAAAAGATTGTAAACTTATAGAATTCATTATGCTATTATAGGAAAGAATTGAAGTTGTTCAATATGTTCTTTGTTTTAATATTAAGGATCAATGTAATTGTGATGATTATGTTGTATAATGTAATTCCTCCATTTGCTTATCAAATGTATTTAATGAAGTAGAAATTATGTTAATATGAATGTTGTAGGGTATGAGAAGAATTAAGATTTGCAATCACAATCTGTACTGTTGTCATGTGATGTGTTTGTACTTTCCTCAATTATCAATGAACGTGATGGACGAAGGACCAAGCTAAACTTGTCAAAAAATTAAAGGATTATTTTGAACATTTTAAATAACATGAAGGGTTAAATTGAATCATTTTAAAAACATGAACCAAATTTATCATTTTCAATAAGTTGAAAATCAACAATCTATATAAATGTTAAAACTTGAATTTGTAAATCTTGGAAATGTTGCGAGTAAAGTAAATGCAAAATAGTAACCACTGAATTAAAATAAATGCATTGTCATAGTTAATTTAGCAAGTTCTAGCCAAAATAAGTGGCACATTATCGCATTACAAATATTAGTTACCATTAATTGACTTAAATACAAAAAAAGAAACACACCATATCTAGTCTAATAAAGTGATATCATTCTAATCTATAGTGAAAAAAAAAATCCACAAAATGGCATCTCTAACATGTTAAAGCTTAATCGGTTAGCATGGTTGACTCTCCTCGATTGCAATTTTGACCTCATAATTTTAGGTGGAACTGCTTGAGGTTGACTTAGTGCAATTGATTGGGGTTGACCAGGTGTAATTGGTTACGGTTGAGTGGTGCAGGTATAGGTAATTGAGGTTGAGTTGGTGTTGTTGGTTTGGTGCAAGTGTAGGTGCTTGTGTTTAGTTAACTACATCTGATTGTGTTTGGCTTTGATATGGTCCAAGTGGACAACATCTTTTGTTGTAGCCTTATTGTCCGCAACATCTACATTTTTGTGCAATTCCTTTTTGCTAACTCTAGTTGCATTACTACTTGTTGTCCATCGAGCTTTTTGTTTCTAGCCTTTTTAGGCCTCCCTAACATTTTTCTTATTGGAGGATGTCAGGCAGTAGTATATTTAGTATTAGTCCACATATTTAGCCTATTAGCAAGATAAATGATGGGTTAGTAACATGCTTGGCTTTATAAGCCTCATTCTTATAATAGCTAGGAATGTAATCTTTAAGGTTTAAATTCATAAATTTCATGCAATAGATAACACGCATACATGGTATCCCTTTAAACATCCACTTCTTGCAAGAATATTTGTTGGATTATAGGTTAACTAAGAATTTGTCTTCTTGTGGGTTTATGTGTCCTATCTTATACCAATGTTCCCCATACCATCCATAAAATAGTAGTTAAAATAGACACATATGAGAAAACACAACTTATTAAGTATACATTAACATGTCAAAACACAAAGTACTTATATAACAATTTATTAGTTATTACAGGTTCCATCTATAACCTCTTCTTGATCCTTGGTAGTACGTTCCCTTTCCAAGCAACCACCATTTTATTAGTAGCCCACCTATCCATTAAATATACCTTAATATCTTACAACATGGTGACTATAGGTTTCTACCTGGCCTTTAGTATAACACTATTAAAAATTGTAGACATATTATTTAACAATATGTTACATTTTGAATCAGTTGTGAACCTAGAATTGTTGTAAAATCTTGGTGGAATTGTTATCCAATATATGTATGCATCTTCATTTTGTTTCTTATTTCCTTAATCTTTATTTCAATTGCTTTAGTAGCCTTCCACATCATCAACTTTTGTTTCAACCTTGGTAATATTTCATACAAGTGCCTTATACAAAACCTTTGATTGATCTTTGGAAATATTTCATTAATTGCTTGTACCAAACCCTATCAATGACGTGAAGTTCTATTAGTAAATGCTACAAAAGCATGAATTTCATAGAATGACTAAAATAACATGAATGGCTAAATCGAATTAACATAAAAACATTAAACACTAAACTTAAACTACTTAAATACATATAGAACAAATTAAATCTTATGCTACAAGGGGGTGTACCTTTTATTAATCTAAGATGATTGTGTATTTTTCAAAATTTGTGGTCCAACCAATGCCATCCCTCACAAGTTCCAAAAACCATTGCCATTAAGATATGTTTTCTCCTTCAAGTACAACATATGTTATAGGCAACGTTTGTTCATTTGGATCTCTTCCAACTACTGTTAAAATTTTCCCTCTATAATGCCTCTTTAGGTAACAACTATGTAACCTAATAATTTGTCTACATTTACGAAATTTTTCTTTCATGCATTGAAACAAAAAGTCTATGGAAAATGGGACTTGACACCTTTTAGGATGCTCCAAATTGTTTTCCTCACCTTGGTACAACTCTACTTAGAGTATTACAATAAAGTTTGGATTATATCTCAACAACTCATGACAATAATCATATATACATGTGTATTATTCTGAGTATGAACGATCAATAGGACACTTGGCAAATTTTCTAGCCCTTAATGTTATTGACTTTGTAACACTTGTGTTCCATTGCTCATGAACCCTCTACTTCTTATATCACTAACTTTAACGTTTAGGTTCTCTTTAACACAAAAAAAATAAATTTGCTTAGCTATTTTAGCTTTCATCAATCTAACTCTATATTCCCAACTACAAGTAACTCATTATTCAAATATGTCCTCAATTGGTAGCTAACACAATATGTTATCCAAGGACACCTTTCTTTGCAACCAATCCTCGTCTTTTCCTTATCATTTTTTATTATTTCCAAATTCCTACCAAATTGTACAAAATATGTTGTGATTGCTTCTTTGAAATAATTTTTGCTTCCAAAATAAGTGCCTAACTCTTATTTGTAGTCAGATATATCTTTAGGTTGCATAAACACTAGATACTTCATCTTTGTATCTATCTCTTCATCTTGTACTTGACTATCTAAATCCTTTGAGTTATAATCATCATCACTAGCATCCATCTAACCAATAGATTATCTTGTTTGTTTCCCATTTGGTCTCCTTCTATTCTTTTTTAATTTACCTTTCCTAGCTTGTGAACTATTAGTCTTTTTCCTTCCTATTGTTGGTGCCACTGGTTCAATCTCCTCTTGCACACTTGGAGCATCACCATTGAAGCCCTCATGATCATTAGCTTTTTCCTCCAAATCACTAAATCTAACAATACTTGCACTATTAGTATGACATGCATAATCTTCCATATGATTAGTAGTAAAATCATACTCATTGCATCACTGGAAACTTCATCAACTACATTCACAAAGTTAGCTTCAAGAGCCTCTTTTTTTGCACTTGGATGTGCATTGATAGCATATTAAAATTCATCAGTTGCATTCACAAAGTTACCTTGACGATCTTGTTTATCATTCTCAACTAGAGAAGACTTATTGTGTGTAAATGGATCCTAATTGTTAGTAGTTTCACCTTGTGAAATTGGATACCCAATTTCAACCACTAATATAGGGAGAATAGCATACAAGTAAATCATTCCATGACATCTTGCTATGGAAATCATTACTAATGCATCAACATCATCAACAAATTGCTTCAACTCATGCTTCAAATCCTTGCCTTAAATTTTGTACCATAAGGCATTAACATCATGATACCCTTCTTTTTTAGCGTACCCAACACCTCAAAATATGACCACTTGTCAATCGCACTAGTATACTCCATTTTACCCTACTTTGGAACAATTTTCCCACTATGGTGTAACTTAACTTTCATGAACTCTTCCTTCATACTACAAATAAAATTATCAACCAAATAAGGATGCAATTGTAACTAAATTAATGCATGAAACCTTAATAATAAGGGAATTAATATTACAATTTCAATTATAAGAACATGATTATACAACTTTGCATGTCAACAAATGAACATGACAAATTTTTTAGAAGAAAAAAATTTGAGGGAAAATAATGAAGGATTTATTCATACAAAATAATCGATTATGATTCATCTACCTACATTTACCAAAATACCACACAAACTTGACACAAACCATATATAACATGGACTTCAAAAAACTACAAACAATGAAAGCAAACCAAAAAATAGTACATTTAGTGCAACAACGATCAAACCCTATCGAGTTCTTGTTCCTTACTGTATTTCACTAAAAAAATTTACTCCAACACAAATCTTTATTCTTGAAGAAAATGCATATGTGACATTTTCATTTTTTCTTTGCTTTGGGTTTTCTTAGTTTCCAAGGTATTTTAAGGAGACCTTCTTTTCTAATTTCATGTTATTAGAATTCGATAACAAAATGAAAACATTTTGAAAGAGATTGTCGCATGATAAAATTGTAATGTTGTTTAATGCCATGTTACAATTTTTTGTAATGTCATATTATGTCATTGACAACAAGGACAATTTTGAATCAATTTGTAAACATTAGACACTAATATTAACATTTTCAAACATAAAGAATGAAATTAAATAAAATAAAAAACATAAAGGATTAAATATGTATTTTAGTCTAATTTAAATATAAGTAACAGACACATGTTTACGATTGACCAAAATTATGTATGTGATATTTTATATAAAAATAATTATATGAAATAAAAAATAAAAATAATTATACAAAATATTACATAATCTTATTTTCTTTCAAATTTCTAATGAAATATTTTATGAATAAAAATATTTAATTTTTAAAATAAATTATTTTTGTGAATAAATTGAATATCAATCTATAAAAAAGTTAATTGATGGATTTAGATAGGAATTTTATTAAAAAAATTATTGATAATTAAATTTTTTAAATATATTTTTAATGGATCAAACTAAATTCATAATTTTTTTTATCCAATTCATATGATTTGATTAAAAATTTATTTTGGATCAGTTCTTTTAAAATTAAAAAATATTTTTCTATAAAAATATTAAAAAATATTTTAAAAAGAAAATAGGATTTACTTATTAAAAAAAGACAAAAAAAATATTTTTCTAAAAAAA
>JAMLFT010008482.1:0-13654 GCA_026544285.1 Pachyrhizus erosus | reverse complement strand
AAGCATAGCATTACCAAAGTTAGTTGAGAGTATCTAAGTCTTGTACCAACTTGAGATATGTACTCCTGACTGTCACCTAAAAATATTGCACACTAAGGATTTGATATTAGGATTGCATAAGTCCTCTAGTGAAAAGGTGTAAAAGAGACAGCAAGGGATCCCTATAGCAGATAGACTTTCACTTAGGATACGATGAGGTAAAATAATTATATAATTATATGTATAGAAATGATTGCATTTATGTATATGTTGTAAAATTTGGAACCCCAATATTACATAGATAAATTTGAGAATCGAAGAGTCATTCCTACACTAACCATTTCAGGAAAAGATATCTGACGAGTTTCATCCACTATTCCATTTGTTTGTCACTCCTCTGTGTGGAAGGTGGACTAGAGATCCACTATATCAGTTGTATGCATATACGGGTTATGCGCGTTTTACTTTCTTCCATGCAGCTCCTTTATCTCCTACCTCTTACGAGCAGATTGATCTCCCGATAGTTCTAACTCAAGTGGAACCTCCAAGGGTTTCGGTGTCTCCTCCTAGTTTTCCTTCTCAGCCTAGAAGGAGACGTCCTCGTAACTCATCCACAGGACATGCTAGGTTCAAGACTGCTAGACCCGCTCCTAGTATTGATATTTCTGAGGAAGAAGACCCTTCAAAGGATCCAGAAGACAATGCTTAGACTTATATTATGTTTTCAATAGTATGTTAAGTTAACTGTTGTAAAATATGAAAACAACTGTTGTGTTTTGAAGTCGTTTGTATGACGCAAGTTTGAAACCGTATATGTAAGATATAAGTCTTTTGCTTAATAAAGTTTAGTTGTTAATATAAATTTACTCTCTTAATAAAAAAAAACATTTGTTACAGAAGAAGCTTCTTAAATGTTCTCTTTTCTATTTTGGTTAAGCTACGAAACTCTTCATATACAATGCTGTAAATTAATCAATGAAAGTTAATTTTCAAATTATTTGTTTGATTGTAATTAAAAGTGAATAAAATAAATTGGCAGAAATCTAGGTCATTACATATCCTCTACACAAAAGTACAAAGTTTAGAAAACTAACTACTGTCGTATTCAAAAACATGGTTAGATGTATGATTTTGCATGTGCAAGATGGGGTGAATTTGAGCTTATCTCTTGATAACTCCAAAAGAAAACTTGTAGGATTTTGTGTTTAGTTTCATTCAAAACCAGTTTAACTCAAATCAAATAGTTAGATCTTTGTAAAAACTCAAAACAATGGTGGATGTTTAAATTTATTCGCAAATACTATCACTACCTCTTTAACTTGTGACTTGAACTTAAATGGTAAAACCTTAGTATAAAAATTTTAAAAAAATTGACTAGAGTGTCCTTTGTATTTAGAGCTTCCCAAAGGTTTAAAGAGTCCAAAAGATGAAAACAAAAGCACAGGCATGCTCAACACAACCAACAACCAAGAACAGAAATAGGAAAAACATTGTTTTTCATTCATCTAACTCAACATGCAATTGAACTAATCAACAACAAAGGAGACAAACATGCAACTACAAGGATGAGATCCCCCAAAACAACCATGTTTGAGTCCACACAAAAAAATCCCCTTACCTAAGCTTAAGCCTTTTAAAAGAGGGAAAAAGATGCAAGAATTAAGAGGGAGAAATGTAATGCTGGAAATGGTTGCCAAGGAGCTTACATACACCACAAATGGCTTCCTCTTCCTTCAAGCTTTCAGTTTCCTTAAGCTCTAGCAGCTGGCTTCCTTCTTCTTGGTGTGTTGACCATGTGAAAAAAAAGGAGAAAAGGAAATGTGGTCTTATATAAGGAACATAATGAAAGTGTGAAAAAAATAGAATTAAAGGGAAGGTTAGTGGAAAAATTTGGTGAGCGTTTTAGATTTATGCATGTGCGTAGGTGTAGGATTTTAGGGAAATTAGGTACATCGAGTTTAATTTACATAACGCCATTTTACACTATGTAATTGTTACATGTTATAATTAAATTTTCAATTTTCTTTTAGAAATAAAAGAAATATTATTTTTACTTTATAAGTTTGATACCTAATGTATCACGTGTGTGATTAAATAAATTTTGATTGATAAAAAAAAAATTCATCTATCAATGAATTAATTAGAAACTAGATTTTACAAAAAATAAATTAGTACACTCACATCAATTAATTAAATAGTTACTTATAACATTGTACTAAAATAATTAATTCACTGTCACTTATAATTAATATCATAAGATTTTAATTAAGTATAACATACTTTCAAAATTACATGTTTTCCTTCCTAAAATTCTAAAGGTTTTCTCATTCTTATCATAATAACTCTTTTTCCTATTATGAGTTACTTTGATCTTTTTCCTAATCATTTTCACTTGTTAAGCGATCTCTTGTAACATCTCAAGTCTTATTAAGAGAGTCTCTCCAACTTCATGCTAGTTCACAAGTGTTCTATATTTCACCCATACAAAGTCTGAAAAGATGTCATATTTATACTTGCACAATAATTGTTGTTGTAAGTGAATTCTATCGAAAGTAAACACTCATGTCTACTACCTCTCTATTCTTTGATACAAGCTATTAAAAGGTACTCTAGAGATTGAATAGTTCTCTAAGTTTACCATCATTTTGTGGATGATAAGTTGAACTAGGCTTAAACTTAGTTCCTAAATGCTTCTTATAAACTTTCCCAAAAGCTAGAAGTAACTTAAGAATCTCTATATGAAACTATGCTAGTTGGCACTCCATGCAATTTTAACTATCTCTTTGATGCATAATCGAGCTAGTTTCTTTAACTTGTACTTCATGTTAATGAGAATAACATGAACATATTTTGTGAATCTATCCACAATAACCCATATAGCATCATGTCCTAGTACAATCTTAGGTAAACTAGATACAAAATTCATAAAAATATTGTCCCACTTTCGATTTGAAATGTTCAACGGTTGCAATCCTTTAAAAGGCTTCTAATACTCCATTTTTACTTTTGACAAGTCAAACACCTCGAGACCTACTCTGCTACGTCTCTCTTTATACCATACCATTGGAAATTTTTCTTTAGATGATGATACATCTTTGTTTATCCATGATGAAAACTCAAGTTGCTCTTGTGAGCTTCCTCAAGAATCATTCCCTTCAACTCTCCCTCTTGTGGTATACTTAATTTGTCTTTAAACTTGATGACTCCATTTGCACCTCTATTGAATTCCAACTTTTTTTCCTTCTTTTGTCAATCTCATCTTATATTGCAATAGTTAATATTCTTGCCAAGTCACTTACACACCCCCAAAATTCATTTGTAATCTTCAAAGTTCCCAAGTACAAACTTTTGGGCCTCGCCTCCACAAGGTTCAAATCTCTAAATTCTTCAATAAGCTTTAATTCCCTTACCAATATGGTAGATATATGTAATGACCTTCAACTTAACACGTCAGTTGTCACATTAGCCTTTTTAGGATGATAAGATAAATCAAATTCAAAATCCTTACAAAATTCCATTAATCTCATTTGCATCATATTCAACTCTTTTTTATCAAATAGATATTTTAGACTCTTGTGATCATTGAACACTTCACACCTCATCCCATATAAATGATGTCTCCAAATATTCAGAGCAAAGATTACAACAGCTAACTCCAAATCATGTGTTTAATAGTTTGTTTCATGTGTCCTCAATTGTCGTGAATCATAATCAACGACTTTTCCTTCTAACATTAACACGCTCCTAAGTCCTTGTCCTAATGTATCACAAAAGACTTCAAATTACTTCTATGTATTCGACAAGGTTAGAACAAGCATTGTAGTTAATTTTTTTCTAGCTCCTAAAAACTCTTCTCGCAAGCTCCTATCCACACAAACTCTACTTCTTTCCAATTTAACTTAATTAGCAATAAAGTAAAAAGAGAAAATTTGTTAGTGAATTTTCTTAGTATCGTGCCAATCCCAAGAAACTTTGGACTTGAGTTATAGTTGTTGGTTGCTTCTAGTGCATCACAACTTCCACTTTTGATGGATCCATAACAATATTGTCCTTAGTCACAATGTGTCCCAATAATTGAACTTGTTCCAGCTAAAAATCACATTTTAAGGGTTTTGCATAAAATTGTTGCTCCTTCAAAATTTGCAGCACCACCCTCAAATGTTTTACATGCTCTTCCTAATTCTTGGAGTAAATTAAGATGTCATCGATGAATACCACTACAAATTTATCCAAGTACTGATGAAAGATTTCATTCATGTAATCCTTGAAAGCAGCTACAACATTACTTACACCAAACGGCATAACCAAATACTTAAAGTGTCATTAATATATTCAAAATGTTGTTTTTGAACTATCCTTCTTCACACAATTTCATGATATCCCAAGCACAAATTTATTTTCGAAAACACAAAAACACCTCTCAATTGATCCATAAGATTGTCAATCTTTGGAAAAGGGTACTTGTTCTTGATGTTCACTTTGTTGAGTTAGTGATAGTCCACACACATCCTCATGTTGCCATCCTTCTTGTTCACCAACAACACTAGTGCAACCTAAGGCAACACACTAGGCCTAACAAACTACTTTTCTAAATGCTCTTCTACCTATGTCATAACTTCAACTAATTCTACTAGAGACATTCTATAAGGTGCTAAAAAAATTGGACTAGATCTAGGGATCAAATATATTGTGAACTTGATCTCTCTCTCAGGTGGTAAAGTACCCGTGTCACAAGGAAAAACCTTAGAAAAATTGCACATAACAAGAAAATTGTTAATATTTTGAAGTTCCTCCATTATTGATAAAAAAAATAGTCATGTATATCTAAATGCTTTTTTCATTTCTGATTTTACTTTTATTAGAAATACCATATTTAAAAGGTTCAAAAGAATTCATGATTGTTTCCTTAAAAATGATGGTTTTATCTTTGTAGTTACGAAGAACATGGTTGAATGTTAACCAGTTCATTCCTAACACAACATCTAAATGAAAAAGAGACAAAAAATTAAAATTACAGGAAATATATTGCCTTCAATTGTTATGGCACAATTCTTAGTGCAACACTCCCTTTAGATGATTGTCCCAACTTGAAGTACAATTTCTTGGCCCCTTTAAAGTACTTTTTCTTATGCTTTTGATGTCCTATATACTTCCACTATATTTGTTTTACTTTGGCATTATTCCCATACCATTCTCAAAATGGTTGTAAATGTCTTCTTCATTTTCACTTCTCCTATAGTAAGGCCAATACTTCAAAAGTTCATTAAACTTAGTTGCATACTCTCTCACTAACATGCTTCCTTGCTTTAGTTCCAAGAACTCCCTTGCCTTCTCTTTTCGTAGATCCTTTGGAAAATAGTTTCCCAAAAATTTATCTTTGAATGCCTCTCAAACAATAATATCCCTAATTGTTTGTATCGTCTGATTAGCAAACCTCCACCAATTTTCAACTTCTCTACTCAACAAATAAGTAGAAAACATCACCTTATGGGCTTCATGGCATCCTATAACTTCAAAAATTTTCTCGATTTTTGATCGCCACAATTGTGCTCCTTTGGGGTCAAATGTTGCATTGAGCTTTAGAGGATTGTGCCTAGTGAAAACGCTTAATCCTCTAAATTTAGTTGGTTTTGTTTCTTGTTCTTGAACTAAATTCTCCAACACCCGAGTCACATGTTCAAGAATCTTTTATATGGTAGTTCACAATTTGATATCAATCACAATTATGGTCCTATTCTTAACGACATATTCTGATGCATCTTACGAATCTCGTTTGCCCAAATGACACCTCATTCTAAAGAGCTATTATATTTTTTTTACGTATTGTTTCATCTCGAACATCATCATTTTTTTTGTTTACGTACAACTTATAGAAAAAGATTAATCTTATTCCATATGTCCTCACCAAATTAAAAATCTTAAATATTGCATCACATTTCACATAACAAGCTAACATCAATTTTGTTATCCCATTATGAAAACAATTTGTAATTTATCATATTCAAAAGCCTTATGAATTTGCTAACTACTTTTAGTTTTATGAATTTTGTTTAAATCATAATTTTCTACAACCTAGATATACGTACAATTTGTCTTATCTCACATTCATGATTATTTTATGCAAAAGATCTAACTCTTATTATGTATTATTCGTTTCATTATTACATTTTTACTATGTGTTTTTCTATTAATTGAATACTTCTATAATGAACATCAATTACTTGAAGTCACTCCCATTTTTACTAAATGCATTTCTTTTATAGGAATCCATTTAATCAACCTAAATCATTTAGCATCGCACATATTATATCAAATACACAACATACATTGTTTGAGGGTTTCCCATGGTTTTCAAGATCCAAAAATAAAAAAAAATCTAAAAGGTAAAGTCAAAGCAAACAATTTAATAACTCATATAATGCAAATTAAGGTCTTCCTATAAGGTTTGTCCATTACAATAATCCATTAATATAATCATATTTATCAACAATTAACAAATCATTTTATTATGTAATATGCATATAAATGGGATTATGGACCCATTAATTATGAAAAATAACAAAACATATCAAATAGTCATGAAATTAAACAGTATAACTTATCATCACATATTATTCACAATAAAAAGTTTTCCTAATTTATTTCTAACAATTTTTTCACAATAAAAATGACTAGTATATTACTCATAATCCTTACTACAACTATTTTCTAGCATTTAATTTATCTATTGAACAAATTTCTAGCAATTTGACAATAAAAAAATTAAACATAGTAAAACTCCATAACTAAATACAAGAAAAAATCATAGAGTATCTTCATACCCTAAGAATCATTAACATATTTCCAGTTTTCCAAAATTCAACTAAAATAATTTTCTAGAATTTTCTCCAGGTCTTAAGCATATTAGACATCCTTAAAGGACTAAATGACTTCAGAAAAATTCAAAAAAATTATAGATGAATCTAGAGACCCTAAAACTTTAGATATATCATCACCACATCAAGAATCAACTCACACATATTTTTTTTAAAAAATCAAATACAACAATAGTTCTCATTTGTCTATTTGCCCATTATCCCTCTCACAACAATTTTACCAAAACAACATGAAAATTCATGAACAACATAGTCATAAGCATAGAAAAATCATAAAAATAACCAACAATTAAGGTTTAGATAAGGACCCTCCATACCCCTTTAATCCTAGCTTTAAATGCTTGATAATAGGTGTTGATAGAAAGCTTATTCGACCCATAGCGCTATACTTTGATCTTAGTCAATTCTAATGGTTGGATGCTCTTAAAATTAAGGAGAGAATTTCATAAATTTAAGAGGAGAAGAGAATGTTCTAAGGAGTGAGAAAATTTTCTAGAGAGGTAATGGATAAAGATGGAGAGTCTCTCTCCTAATCCTATGTTTTTCAAACCCAAAAAACCCCTTATCCCTAGTCCCAATTTTCAGCACCCCCTCTCTCCCTCTTATGTCTCTAATTTGATTTTAATTGGACTCATATAAGGCCCCATTAATTTAGGTCTAATACCATCTTAGATTTTGTGACATTTATTAGTAAAATATTTAATGTTTCACTAAGATTTCACCAACTAACTTATTATGCGTAGTCCTATTTTAATTATGTGTCCTTTATTTAATAATTTAAATTAGTTAATCTCTTATAAATTATTTTTTACTTTACTATCTTAACTAATTAATTTTCTACTCAAGGAACAAATTTTATCACTAATAATTCATTTAATTAATTACACATCACCAAATCATATATAACTTAAATATAAAATATAAAATATAAATTCTATCATGTAATAATATAATTAGCATAATTAAATGTTTCAAAATAAATAAATAAAAGAGATATATTTTCAAGGTGTTACATTAGGCCCATCTACTAGCCATTTTAATGTATCACAAGCATTATCATCAATTGTTATGTAAATCAATTTAAGAAACTATTGTTATGCTCATTCAACAACCACTTCTCATTCATTTGAGGGTTGTTTGTAATGTCCAACTAATTTCTCAATATAAAAGAAAATCCTTTACATAAATGGAATAATTTTATTGCGTATTCAAAATTTAAATTCCTTTACTTAAGGGGACAAACATGATATTTCAAATTTTTAATTCCTTTAGTGCAAAACAACTAAGATTGGTGCAACACAATTTAAGTATATAGTATAATGCATTAATTCATAATAGTAAAGAAATATCAATTTCCAAATTAAATTACAAGGTAAGACAATTCACAGATAGTGTTTCATCACGTTCCCCTAAGTAGCCAAAACATAATTTATCATCTATCTTATTACAAACAAGGAGACCAGCAAAAAGTAAAGTTTTTCAAAAGGAGAAATTACAAAACATCATTGCAAAAGAAAATAAACCCTAGCATACTAGTCTAAACGTTCTAGTAGTTGCCCATTATTTTCCCTCCCTAATCTTATACCTCAAAAAGGTCTTCCTCCTCGATGGATTCATCTTTGCCATCCTTTTTCACCTCCTCTATAGACTCTTGATCTTCGAGCAGGGTCGATATTGATGGAGCCAAACTTCAGTCTATCCTGTGTCTAGGTAGGAGAAACCCGCACATCGTTTGCAAATCCAAAGGATATGGAACAAACTTAGGGGATGCACTTTGAAAAGAATGAACCTCATTTGAGGGCCCAACCCCACTAACAGTCGTGACTAAAGCAGGCGAGATGGTCTGGGAGAGGTATGTGGAGCAAGTGGTGCTCAAGAATAGCTTGGAGGAAGAGTCTAGGACATAATTACACGGAGGTCAACATGGGTCGGGTCTTCATGTGGAACGAATTCTGGCAAAAGGAAAGTGATTCGCATGTAATAACATAACCTAATTTTCTACTAAGTTATATATATATATATATATAAGTAAGAATATAAATTTTTATAACTAATATTACTTTCATTCAACATTAAAGACAAGATACAATCCTACTTTTAACAAGTTTCATTACTATTACATATCAAAATATGAAATTAACTTTTCTTCACTCTTCTTCACACGGAACATTTTGATGGATCTTCTTCCTTTGATGATTCTTCCTTCCTAAATGGTATAGAAGTATTGGCAGGTGTTGAGGAAAATGACAGATTAGGGTTTGACTACTACCTACATCGAGGCTGTGTTGGAATTCTTGGTGGGGAGTTAGTGAATTAAGGTGTTGTTGTTTATGTCAAGATTATAGGGAGATCAATTTGTCTCAGTGAAGTTGATGAAAAAGGGACAAAAGAAAAGAAAGTAAAATGAACAAATCTCGAATAAGTGTCGAGCTAGTATAACGGGTCTTTGGTCCATCTTCTGTAGAGTGACATGATGAATAGGTGGAATAAAGGACAAAATTCATCAGACATCTTCTCTTGAAAAATTTGGAATATGTAAGAGTGAGTCACACATTCTTCATTAAACATAAACAATGGCATACTTGTCAAACATTGATGTTTACTCTCATCTCACCGTTAAGTTTCCTATTAAATTGCTACGAAGTATTCGAGCCCTTCGCTACATCTTTTTACTAACTCTAGAGGACATATGCGAAACGTATCATTCATTCTATGTAATTTGGGTGACGATCGGGAATACATATTCTGATCTAGTACAAAGACTCAGATACTCTCCACCGATCTTGGTAATGCTATGTGATGTCAGGGTTGCCAAGCCGGCCTAGTGTAACCCTCTTTTTAGAGGGGTCCCCCAACTTAGCGCCTCTACACCCAAAGGACTTTCATAGCTTGCGTACATTCCTCAAGTATCTACTGTATTCAACCCATTGCATTCCTCCAATCTTGTATCTCACATGAATTACTATTAATGACTACTTCCTACCTTCTTTCGATCAAGTCTTCAAGTACAAGATCCCACACATATCCTCTAATGTGAAATCCCATCTCATATCAAATATTTTATTCATAACAATCTCAATTGGTGAATTTATCAATCATCTTAGCTCTTTTTAGCCAAAGATCACTCTATGGGAGGGATCATTACGTCACGAAGACTTATCAAACTTATTGTAGTCCTTTTGTCTACTATCCTAAGGTTTATCAATTAATTTTTACCCTTTACAGGTTGATATAAGACACTTTTCAGTCAAGCAGATCATGATAAAGAATGAATTATGTAATAATATTAACAACCATAACACACACATCATCAAATGAATTATTGTTTTATAATTTCAGTTGGAGGTAATTTGGTAATTTTTCACTAAGAAGGGTATTTTGGTCATTTTATCTTTTGAAATTTATTTTTAATTCAACATATTATACAAAAATAATCTCCTAATGATATATATCCTATTGAATCAAGAAAATAGCTTAGAACTTCAAAGTTTTAGAAGAAATGAACTAGGGATATTTTGGTCATTTTTATTTAAAATTTATTTTAAAAAAAATTCTATCTCATTTGATTTTAAAAATGTTGTTAGGTTACTTAGTATTGGTATAAAGTAACCTTACTATCAATTTCCTAAATTAAAATAACGAAAACAACAAATTTTTGAATTTTTTAACCTAAGAGCATTTTGGTAATTTTCATCCTAGAAAAATGGTCATTTGACCATCTCCATCTTGAACCTCAAGTATAGAGGTTCGGTTTTTGGCTCAAATTCATTTTAAACTTCCTAATTTCTTCCTTTCTTCTTCCATTGAGATTATTTATTAAAATTCAGATCATTTACAATTGAATTCAAACATATTTAACTACATTTATCTAAAATTAAACTGATGGAAATCAGAAAAACAAAAATGAAAATGTAAAGTTTGTTAAAAACCAATTTTTGACCTTCCTTGTGAATTCTAGAGAGTTTCTTAACCAGAATGATTCAAACACTATCAACGAAGCATACTTTGCCTAAAATTGGATAAAAATGGCATGAACAGAGAGAATTGTGTTCTTCGAATTTTAGAATTTGAACTTTTCAAGTTCAAATCGTTTTTAGAGAATTTGTTGATTTTAGAACGTTAAACTTTCAAAAATCCAAATTCAAACAACAAAGAACAATTTTCGCAATCAAATTTGAAGAAAAAGCAACTCCTACCTCAATTTTTATTTTTTCGACGAGAATTTGCAATTTTCAGCAAAGCTTCAATGACCTTCCAAAATTATTATTTATTCGTTGCTTCTTCCAATTTTTTGGACAAAACTGAAGCATAGACTATTTAGAAGTTTTTTAAATTGAAATAAACCAAGGAGGATGAGAGTTAAGAGAGAATTGAGGAAGAGAAAATTTTTAAATTTATGTTATGAACGTTAACCTTACGGAAGCTTTTATAGCCTCTCCACTGCCCAAAATTATCTTATTTTACTCCTAGGTGGTAGGCGTAGGTGTGTTGAGTAAGAAGAGTTCACGAGGTAGGTTGGGCAGCTATTGTTATCGGAGAAACTCGAGATTGAAGACGAAGGTACCATGGTAGTTTAAGGAAAACAAATGAAAGGATATATGTTTTGATTTTCACTAAAATGCCAGCGATGAACTTAGTGGTCTAACAGGAAAACACTTTTTCTCATCTCCTTAAGCACCTTGGGGGTCTTGGGTTTGAATCTCTACTTCCCCCTTTCACTTTTTATTTCCCCTACTATTTACTCCTTATAAGCTAAATATTAACTAGTATGTTATTTTCTCACACAAGGCAACTAGCCTAGGTGGTAAAACGTGTTCTTGTCTCTTCTATTGGTCTTGGGTTCGACTCCTACCCAGCATTTTTCTCTTTTTCCCATTCTTTTATTACTTTTATTTTATGTTTTTATTTTTAAAATTATTATTTTTACTTGTAAAATTTTCTTAATATTCCTATAAACCATTTTATACTTTCCTCTACTTGTTTAGAGGTTTTATTCCCAAAAACAATTTTATATATTTTATAAATCTATTTATTTATCTTATTTTAATTATAATCCAAAAAAATTCAGATTACTATCTAATTTGATCCTTTTCATTTTTACTTTTTTTTCTTATGCTTCCTATTTATTTAGAAATTTTTAAATCTATTTTCTTTATAATTTTCTACTTTAAAATTAATTTATTTTCAATTTATTTAATATAGTTCAATCATCTTAAATTATTTTATTATAAATCATTAATCTTGACTATCTATAATTTCTAACTCTATATTTTATAATTTCTATTCTAAAATTTAATTTTACTCATTATTTAAATCTTTAAGTAATTAAAATTTCTTTCCTTTTCTTAATAAAATTTTAAATAACATTTCTTCCTATTTAAAATTCTAAATTTCACAAGAATTAAAACATCTTCATAATAAATTATAAATCCCAATATAGAATTATTTAAATTTTAAGTAGGATGTTACACGTAACCGGTGAAGGTGTTGTCCTCGTATAAAGGGTCACAGACCCATCGCCCCACTAGGGGTTGTATTGAAAGTTTGAAGATTGGCCTAAATGGTTTCGTCATTTGAATCTTTAAAACATAAGGGTGTAAGGAGTGATTCATTCATCCGCTCAATCAAAACATACACAGATATATTTCACTCACCCTCTCGTTCTCTTTTCTCACCACAACATTCCTATTAAATTCTTTTACTAATTGCATTGAAGACCCCTCGTTGCCTCTTAATCTTCTAGCTTCTAGAGGACTTACACGATACATCTTAATATTTCCTTATTTTCTTTTTGCGTGACGATCGAAAGTACATACCCTTTTTGACACTCGAATCAAGATATTCTCAACTAAACATGGTAATGTTTCATATATTGTCGGGGATGCTAAGCCGATTGCATGAATCCCTCTCACCTCAAAGTCATCATAACTTGGCACCCCATACTACCCCTAAGGACTTGGAGAGCCTACAAACATTCCTCAAGTACCATATTATAGTCGACCCATGCAATCCTCTAGTCTTAACTTTTCACACATGATTTTTTGATAAAACAATTGTCAACCACCTCCTTCCTCCTTGTGATGCAGTCTCTACTAGTTATTGGTATTGTCACAACTATTCTGCATCAAATAAGGCTTAATCCCTTACTGATTTATTAACATCAAAACTCTTTTGCGTCCTTTTTGTATGTTAAGTGCTTTGCCCTTTCATTTCCAAATCTTACATATAATGCACTTGTACTTGGGAAACCATCATCCTCTTTGAGACTCGTCGCCACCACTCATTGTACATTTTATATTTTCATCATTCCTATTCGCCCCTGTTTCCAGAGACGACCTACCATATCCCTTCACATTGGGATAACTTCAAACAAAACAAGTTTCCTAAACTACTAGCTGAAACAAAGTGCACAGTCACAACAACTCTAATTTCTATGTTTATAAAATTTGTAAGAAACAAACAAAATTAGTAGGGGTAAAGAGTTCTTCCCTTCTCAATCAATTATCACATGCATAATTATTCAGGCATACTTATAAGCATATATCAAAAAGGAAAAGAAAAATAATTATTATTTCTTTCTCTTATTTTCCTATTATAATCCTAACCCTAAACCCTAATTCTTAAACTTCTAAATTCCCTTATTATTATCCCTCATTATCAAAAACTACTATTTATTAAAATTATTAATATATATATAATTTTGAAATTAGAAAATCCGATCTTCCTCTTCTGTGCCGAATTCCTCAGAAGTTGCAGCTGATTTTCTTTATCGTCCCTTGCTAATCCCCATAATGAATATA
>JAMLFT010008481.1:0-13656 GCA_026544285.1 Pachyrhizus erosus | reverse complement strand
AGTTATAAATATTGTTAGTGTAATTTTTTTTACATAAATATTCAATAAAAACTTAACAAAATAATTATATTATTTTGACTAAATTGTAAATTTGATCCTTCTTTAATTTTTTATTTGTGATTGTAATCTTTTATTTTTATTACTTGATATTATTTTATAATTTTAACCTTCATATTTTAAAAAATCTATAATTTTAAATTAATTTTTAATATTGTAGATATATTTTTTTATATTTTTTAATTAATTAAATTATTTTTTTAATAATATTTTAAATGAATATGTTAAGTGTAGATTTAATTAAATCAAAATAAAAATATTAAAATTAAAAAATTTAAAATTAAATCAAAATTATGAATTGTTAAAATGTAAAAACCTTAATTATAAAAAAGAAATTGAAAGATAAAAATCACATATAAAAAATTAAAGGAAATCAAAATTATAATTTATTTTATTATTTTTTATTCATCAATATAATATGGCAGTAAAACAATCATTTTATTAGAATACTTAAAAAAATGTTAAACTAATGATATATATATAAAATTAATATTTATTAAATAATTATTAACTTTTTATTTTATAAGGAGCCTAAAGCCAGTACTCCACTTGCTTCGTCTTAGCGTCTGTTGGTCTTACAAAATTTCACCAATGCATCTATTTTTTTATTTATAAAAATGTTCATATTTATCTAATATTTCAAAATTTCACAATAATTTAATTATTATTTTTCAATTATACTTTTTTAAAAATAAATAAATAACATAAAAATATTAAAGTAAAAAATAAAAAATGAAGACATTAAGTATTTTTTAATCTATGCAACATAACTTTAAGTTTTTCATAAACATTAAGTTAATAATGTTAAATTCTTATATTTTATATGAATATTTTAATAATTATATAATTTTAATTAAGTTTTTTCACTGAAACTTTTTTTAAGAGGGGTGAGAATCGAAAATTGTTACGAAAGAAAAAAAATATTTTTTATAATTATATCTCTCTTTTAAAATATTTTAGACATATCAAATATATTTATAATAAAAATATAATTTTTAGAAAACAAGACTCCCAAAAATAAAAATAAAAACAAATTGTATACTAAACACCTCTTAAACACAAAAGATAAAGAGAGAGACACAGAGTCTATAATTAAAAGATTATTAACTCTAATAACATATGCTTGAAAATGATAATTTTTATGTAAATAATTATTTTAAAATATCTATATGTAAACTATTACAAAATTGCTTTTCTAATCTAAAACAGTACCCATCAAAGTATACTTCTAATATCTTAATCATATTAGTAAAGACTTATTTAATAAATTCTTTTAATTGATTAAAAGAAAAAATATTTAACTTTTTTTGATTTTTTCAGAAGTGTTTTTTCACTTTGCTTACCTCAACGGGTATCTAAATCACGTTTTCAAAAGTAATTTCAAAACAGGATCAATAGTGATCATTCTGTTCAAATAGAAATTGGAAAATGATGTTTAAAACGTTGGGACAATGGGGCAGGGATATCAATTATCAAAATGATAGATGACAAATTATGTAAGCATGATTAATAACATTACACTTTGCATATATTTTTATCTGATTTGGTTTGATTTGACGTAAGCAGTCCACTAGCCTTAGATTGACGTGCATGATTAAAAAAAAAATCAAAATCAAAATCAACCAACTTTTACATCATATAAAATTGGCTTAGGTTAATAATTTGTTTCCTATATATATATTAAAAAAAAAATAGATGTTGTATATCTAACTCGATTTAAGTGAAATGTACTTAACCCCACCGTTCAAATGAATTAGGCCACCAGAATTCAGACCCAATCTAATTACTTTGGCAGAATGCATTAAATACCTAAAGCTAAAATCATAATCATTAAATTTGAATTAATTACTGTATATTTCTATCGTTGCCAATTTTTTTTGGTAGAAAGCAGAAATAAATGGATGAATTAACTCATTTAGGTCGTCTTCGCTAGGGGAGGTTAGAAACAGTAGAAGCCACAGTTAATTACAGAGGAATAAAAGAATTAGAAATTGTAAAATATTAAAAATTACATGAGAATATATATTTAAAAATTTTAAGAATACACAGTTTTCTGCGTTTTAATGAAAAATTTAATTAGTATTTGTCAAGGATAGAAAACATAAAAAAAGTAGCATAAGATTTGGTTTGATGCTTTTAAGTTTTAAGTTTCAACATAGATCGTTAAACGACGAATTGTTTTTGTGGATATCGTCTTAGTCATCGCTTTGTTTTTCGGCATTTATTAAAACTCCAATTTGAGATAATTGGCTAGGAAAAAAAAAACATGGCCTAATAATTTTCTTATTTTGACGATCATAACACATGTCGGCAACTTTATTTATCTATAATTAATATTACAAAATTATAAGAAAATCAATTAAGACATTGTACACATAATACAAGGTGGTGAATAGCATGAGTTGGTTGTGATCAGAGAGACAACTTACTTACTTTAAAAGGTTTTACTGTACGGCTATATACATTTTTGTTGGTATATGTACAGCTATATACTTAATTATGCTCTTTTTATAATAAATGCTTTAAAAGGGTTACAAAAGAAAAAAAAAACTAGAGTAATAAAAATTTAAATATTAACATGAATGTGTAACTGCATAAAAAATATAAAATAATTATATATAAAAGCATATGGGTGTAATATCATTAAAAAAATATGATAAAAATTGATTATAGTGCTTTAGATATATTTAAAGAATATCTTAAGAAGTAAAATAAGGAGAATCAATTACATGATTTTTAAAAATGGAGAGAGAGACAAATAGAATATTAAAAAAAAATATTAAGAGGATTTAGTGGCAAATAGTATCAATAAAAAATGTTTAGGCTTAAAAAATTTAACATTCATGAGCTTAGATGATTGTGCGATATTTATTGATAGGGTTTCAGAAACAAGGGCAGTTGATGATTGAGTCTATTATGACTAATAAATCTGAAAGGCTAGCCATCCCTTTTAGATCAAAAAAGTGAATAATAAAATATTGTTCTTAGTTGACAGAGATGTATATAAATCTAACTGTTCTTGATAAGGTACGCATGAATTAGTGCTTCTAAGGTACAGATTCTGCATAATCAATATTTGGTCTATCGGAATCAATCTTAACAGTATTTGGTCGTTCTTGTGACCTTTGTTTTTTTCCTCTTAATCTTTATTTCAGCGGCTTAGTTGATTATGACATTTTTTTCATAAGGTAACTTTTTATAACAATTTTTTAAATAAATAAATTATATATAATTTTGGGTTTCAAAAAATTATTTTTAATTTTCCAATAAAAAAACTCACACTAAATTTTATATTAGAAATAAAAAACGATTTATAATTATGTAATTATGTAAGTTATAATTTCTCTTATCTCATTGAATTTTTTTTATTGAACAATTTTATCCCTGAACCTATTATTAAATTAAACCGTATAAATTGTGTATGTAAAATTTGGAGTTAATTTAAACCTATAAACACTTCCTTGATATATGTTAATCTCTTAAACTATCCAAATTTTCTTATTTATTTTTGGAGGATTTTGAGTCACTTAGAATAATTTTTTACTTTGTTTTGTGGGCAAATAATTTTTTTAATGGTAAAATGGAATATGTCATTTGTTTATTATCTAAATTTTTATTATGGTTTCTATTTCTTATATTTCTCATTATTTTTAGTTTTAGAAAGTAAAAAGAATATTAAAACTTTAATGAATAAAAAATATGACTAAAGAAGCATGAGCATCCAAAAAATAAGTCTTTAAGAATTATAGGTTTTTCTCTTGGTGAGAGTTATTTCGGGGGCATAAATGAAAAGGAAGAAAAAAATAAACATTAAGGTGTGTATATTTTATGTCCTAATTTAATATTTATTTTCTGAATTATGAATGAAATTAAAAAAATAACAAGAAATAAATCAGAAAGTTAAAATAGATAAGATAAAATGAGCGGAGTAATTTATTTACACTTATTTATATTAATAAAATAGGGAGTAAAATAAATAAGTAAATTATATATAAATATTTTTATAATAATTATAAATTATATTTTTCATTATTTTTCTTAATATAAAAGTACTATTTATGTTCTTTTTTATTTGTTTTTTAAGATTTTTATGTAGAAATAAAAATATAATACATTTTTTTAATTTTAATAAAATAATTATGGAATTTTATATTTTGTCATTTTTTATTTCTATTTCACAATAAATATATATTTAAATATAAGAATATAATTGATAAGAGAGTAATTAATATTATCTTAAATTTTGAGAACCATAAATAAATAAAAATATTTTTTAAAAAATTTGAAAATTAAAAAGAAATGAAGGAAGTACTTATTATTTATATTTTTACAAGATAAATAATTTATTTAAATTTTAAGAATTTAAAACAAAAAAAAATTAATTATAAATTTTTGTAAAAATAATAAAAATTTATTTCACACAACCCACAAAAGTTGTTGAGAAAATTCTTCAATAAATGACTTCTTGCCAAAATTAGGGGGAACTCAAAGTGGGTTCCACAAAAAGTTTTACATTTCTTTTATATTGCATGTAATGTTTTTTATTTGCATGTATTCTTTAGTAGAGAAAATTTTTTATATGTAATAAAACATGTCATTTTAATTACATTACATGCTAATTAAATTTAAATTTATTTTTTTAGTTTCTCAATTTCAAAAATTATTTTTTACTCCCTTGTGACTAATTTTTGACAGTTTGGATATATTAAGGACCATAAAAACATCTTTTGGTATTAAAGGAGTAAAAAATGTAATTTTAAATTAAAGAAATAAAATAAAAAATAACTTAAATTTGAAAGATAAAAAATATATTTAAATATTTACAATACTTATATTTAAAGGATCTTTATCTATTATTTCATCATGGATCTATAAAATGTTAAAATTAACTATGCTCTAATTTGAAATTTTTGATGAAAAAATTATTTTTTATATTTGTGTTTGTGTTTTCTTTACTTAATACTTGATCATGCACTCATAGAGAGATTTTAGATCTATTTTGTAAATAAAAATTTATGTTATACACAAATCTTCAAATCTTTTAGGTAAACTTAGTCAGTATCAATAGCCATTAGATGCTTAAGAAGGATTTCAATTCATAGTATTTATTTCTACATAGTTTCACCTCAAGGATCATGATTAGTTAAGGATAAATGTTTAACTGTATAACAAATTAGGATGTAAACAAATTAAAAACCATGGAAGATAAAAAACAAATAAAATTAAATTGAAACCTAAATTAGGAATTTCATGTGAAATAAAATGAATCTTATTTCTAACTTTTTTTCAATTGAATAAAATCAATTTTTTTTCGTTTTCATTAATGTGAGATTTTTCACAAGCATACAATTGTTGTTGGGTAACAAAGTTATTGTCTTCATACGAATTACAAATTTAGCTTTGTAATTTTCATAAATTAATGTAAATTAAACAAAATAGAAAAAAATTAAAGAAACGACCAAATAAGAAATTAAAATAAGTTGAATTCAATATTAAGAAAACTTTTAAGATTGAGTTTCACACTAAGATTTTTTATTGACTTAATTTTTTTACTTTTATGTTGTTGTTAGTTCTTTTTAAAGATGAATTAACCTAGGTAATCTTTATTTCCTTTTTAGATACAAAGATGTATTTAATTAAGTTCACCTTTACTTTTGTGATAGTCATGTTTAATTAAATCCATTAAGTTTTTTTGTTAATTTATTAGGTCCTCAAAAGATTAAGTATACTTTTGTGATTTAATTTTAAAGTCTCTCTCTTGTAAGTCTAACGATTAAATTCACTTCTTGGTTCTACCATAAATGTACATGATTATAAATAATATACATAAAAATAATAAAAGAGAAACATATAAGGAAATAAAAAAAAATTTAAAAATAAGTAATTAAAAATTACTTATTATCATAAGTTAAATCCTAATCCTAAATAAATAAATTACTTTTTCACAGTCATAAAAACAATAGTAAAATTAAAAGAAAAAAATATAATAATAAAAAAAGTTGAAAAATAATGAATTATGTAAAGTTTAGAATATCTTATCCTATACAAAACATTCTACATAAAGAGAACGAGATAAATAAAAGATAAATATTTAGGCTCAATAAACTTTAAATTTGGAGGTGAAATATGATCAAGTTTTTTTTTTTTTATCATCATTTATGTGTTTTTGATAAAAATTGATGCAAAATAAAATTTTAATTATTCTTTTATAAAATAACCAAAAAATGAGCAAAATAATAAATATTTAACCAATGTGAAGAAAATAGGATATGATATAAAAAGACACACGGTGTAATGAGAATAATTGCACATCTATTGATTTTATGGAATTGGGCTAAATGGCTTTTCGTCCACCCTTACCTGCATTCCATTACAACTCGTAAAAAAGATCTTCACAGTGTATGTTAATTTACATTATATTAGTAGATTTTAGATTCTTGTTATGATTAAGATAGAGAAGCGCAAGTGTCAATCAATGTTGAAAAAACAGTAACTATCCCATACAAATAAGGGTAAGTTAAATACAAAATTCTAAGAGTTGTAAACAAAATTTCAATTTACATACAGTGAAAGCCTAGTATTGCCTTAAATTACTACAGGAGAAATCATGATTCTTAGATGATAGGTGGCTTGATTGAATTTGATGCTTGATTTTTCATCACTGTCTTGGTTTAAAATCGAGTGAGGAAAAATTATGCACGAGATAGCAAATCAAAGGTTTACTCCACCAATTTGCTACTTGTACTTTGTGTTGCTTGGTGATAAACAAAGTTTCAAGTTTGGAGTAATGATAGTATATTATATTATCTATTTTTTTCTATTGTTTTTAAGGTATTTTGAACCATTTACTTTAATTTTTAACTCACTTTCTTCTCACATAAATGAATTTTAGAATATCATAATGGAATATATCTTTTGTTCTATTTTATGAATTTTTATTAGTATTAGAGCACTAATGTATAAGAAAAGAAAACTAAAAAACCAACTTAAGAAGAAATCTTTAAGAGCTTCGGATATTTTCATTTAGTGAGATCTATCTAACCTTTTATAGTGAAATTTGGTGCACGGTATTTTCATTTAGTGTGGCACCTACATATGTCCAAAGCAAATGTTGCACGTGACACTTAGATTGCGATTACATGGATTCCTATTTTTGTGTTTAAAATTACATTTTTTTTCTATTAACAAGGCTTAAATTAAAAATATTATTTAAGAAGACCAGACTTAATTTTATTTAAATAAACTATTTATTGATTCTAATGTTGTGTTTAAAGTTACTTAGAGTATTTGTATCTTTAAAATAATTTTAGATGATAATTTTTTCTTTCATTTACAAATTGCATGCATAATTAAGAAACCTATAAGAATTGAGATAATGATAATTGAAATAATTTAGAGGTTTGATTTTTATTTAATAAATTTTTTAAAATTTTGATAATCATAAGATATTTTAATTCTAATTTTAAATATTTTAACCTAAGTTTTATATTTTAATCTAACTATTGATATTAATTATTTTTATCCTCTCATAAAAAAATTATTTTCATATGATGTGTTTCGTATATATATACATACATATATATAATACAATACAATTAAACAACTCACTTAAAGTATTTATCATTTCATTTCTAACAATCACATAAAGAATCATTGTTTAATAAGAATCTAATTTTGATACATGGTTAACATAAAAAAATTACATTATTATTAAATAAAAGTTATTTTAAATATAATTTTTGAAATAATTATTACAAAAATTAAAAAAATTATCTTACATAACAATTCATAATTTATTATGATAATAATATAAAACACCTTTAGTACATAATTAAATTTAACATTAAAATCCAATCCAAAAAAAGATGTCATGACAAGAATGATTGTGAAGAAATTTTATGTTCTTTTAATTTAAATAACATTTGTCATAAAAGTAAAACTAGGATGGATCGTATTTATCAACCATTAGATTAATCTTATTATTATAAGTTAATCTACATTGAATCTCCAACTTTTTTTCAATGAACCTTTTTATCACCATTTGGCGTTATTGATAGTAATATTTTATAAAAATATTTTTTTCTTTGCCACCACTGACTTTTTATTCATAATTATAAAAACTGATCAATTTAATTGATAGGATAAAAAATTGGTGACATAATTAAGTCAAGTCACTTATTAAATCAGATATATCATCGATCTGATTTGACTCGATAGATTTTGTGATTGAATTGATTAATTGATTTACTTGAACTAATAAATTAATATAGTTAAATAAGTTAAATCAATATTTATTATTTTTAAAAATAATTTTTTTAATAAAAAATATAACAAAAATTATATATTTAAAAATAAAATTCAAGAATTAAAAATTATTTAATAAAAAATTTATTATTTAAACATGATAATTAATTAATAAAATTATAACATAAATAATATATATTCTTATGTATCGTGATTCATGCTATCTAATAAGTGACTTACTACTAGTTTGATCGCCTCGACCTTTACCAATGCAATTTTTAAAAATCGGTCTTTGTCCGCCTAAGCCCCCCACCTCCGTGGCAATGTCAGTGTCCTTTCCATCAAGCTAATACCAAATCCATAACCCACAGTCCCACACCCCATTTCCTTGGCTTCGTCGACTCCTTCAGCCTCTAGCCCAACATCGACCACCTTAATGACATCATTGTCGGATGTCCTCCACACAAGAATTTTCCCAGAACTCAAAAAGCTTCTTTGACCATTATCTCTCTCTTCTGTGCCTTCCACATGGAAAGGAGCCTATGAGACTTCATCTGACTTCCTTGCTTCCTCTTTGCACCAAAAAATCAAAAATCAAAAATCAAAAATCAAAAATCAAAAATCGACGCCTAATCTTTCCTCAATGGCTAAGAAGCCTACCTTGAAAGACCAATTGACGAGTCTGTCGAATTTAAGTCTCCACCATACACCAAAGGCTATAAAACAAACACTACTCACGTCACAACATGCGCTTTCATTTCTAATGCAATTTTTTTCCACTACGCACAAGGCCAAGCCAAAATCACCATATTCGATCTGCTGGAAATTCGATTGTTTCAATTTCGACATCCTCACTCGAGAGACGGAAGAAAAATAAAAAACAAATCCAAAATGTTGTCGCCAAAATTCACTTCCAATTATAGCAAATGACGACTAGTGGATCATATTTGGAGAGAAGACAAATTTACAGTGAAATAAGACTGATGATATTATATGAAATTCATTATAAATAAAAATGGTATACCATAGGTCAAATATGAAAGTGGTACACCCTAAAACTCATCTTATCATAAAACATGGTAACGTTAATTTGACATTCAATTTTTATGCAGATGTTAACCGAGTTTTATTTCCCAAGGATAAAAAGGTGCCTCATGGATGCTGGTGGGTCCTTAAGGTCAATAACACCTCAATGTGGATGTCCAATACGAACGTATTCTTGTGTTTTGCTTATTTCATGACTTCTATATCACGACAATTAAGAGAATGCAAGGAAAAACTTAAAAAGTAATACATAGGCAAAAGAAGGACCATGACCTTATGGCCAAAATAGGCAATGAATTTTGGAATCTAGTCTCTGTCTGGCTACGTGTTTTCCCTGGCCAAATATTAGAGTCCAAGAAAGTGACTATATATGCTGCGTTGGAACAGTGTGCATTTCTTATCAATCTATTATATAACATGGAAGACGTGTAATTACCACATTTTTCTCCGCAATCAAGATCCTACAGCACTACCGTGATTAATGGAAAAATTAACTTTGGTTTGAATTTTCCAAAAGCTTATTAAGGACAATAATCATGATTTAGTTTCCAATTTCCCACAACTTGTCGCAACATATTATTAGTGATCCTAATGATAGTTTTATGATATTATTATTAATTATTTTGCATTGAAGGATGTCAATGACCATGTCATTACTCGATCATTAACATTAGAATATAGATGATCATGCACTAACTAACCTTAAACAAGAAACCTCGTACAGTTTTCTTTTCGGGGCAGGCAATGACTTTCCAAGCTGCAAAGTGTTGGGTATTAAAGCTAAACCGAACCGTGCTCTCTGTGTGGGGACGATTCACTAGGTCAACTGGCGGAGTATGAAAAACCATATTTCATGTTGAGCCTAGCCATAAATAAAGATTATATTACTCTGATTCCGAGGGAGATAAAAGCAAACAGAATGAGATCATTATTTGTATGCACCGATTGGTCCATTTGGGTAGATAATGCTAGAACGACTTTCTTTTTATTTCTCTTTCTTTGATTCGCTTTTTTTTTTTTTTTTTTTCAAATCTCATGGTCATATTTGTTTTTGCCTTTTGTTTTAGTCTCTCACAATCTTTGTTTGATCAACCATAAAGATTAATTCAATTAATAACAACCAATAGCATCAATATTTCTTTTTGCTTTAATGATATATTTTATAGATCTAGATTGGTAGATTGCTGTTAATGTAGGCCTTGTGGCCAATTCACGATCTTTTCACTTAATCTGCTTCTTGTAAATGTAGGCAAAAAAAGTGATATAAATACACAGTCTAATAAAAAAAGTTGTAGATGATAATAATTAAGAGAGTATAAAATGAATTGTCGTAAAACGAGGAAGATTGAATCCCTCATAATAAACTCAAACTTAAATCTTTTGAGCGTTTAGAAAAATGAAAAAAAAAAAAAGAATATTTGGTCTTATCAAGATCTTTAAAGATTTATTCACATGGATAGTTAGGTTATCCTTTTGTTCGTGGATTGGATTAGTTTGTATTTAGGATAAATTAAATTTATATTGGTCATATTTAATTAGATTGGTTTGATTTACTTTTTGATTTTTTTCTGACAAGTCAGAACTAAAGAAAGTGAGATGAACTTACTTTGATTTGGCTGTGATAAAAAAACTTATTATACTTTTTTCATATTTTATCTTCACTTATAATTATTTTATAAAATATTTGATTTCATATGAATGCAAGGTAAAAATATTTTTGTTTTTAATAATTATTTTTAAAATATTTAAGCATTCTATGAAATCACTTTATATATATTATTAATTTTTTATTTAAAATATAAAAAATGACACAATTAACATGATCAAATAAAAACACTTGATAACATTAAATAAGACTATAAGAATATAAAAATAAATGAAAAAGAAAGAAGAGACAAAACTTGAACGAAAATTTTAAAAATTCTAGAATTACTTAATTGGAATTATTAATAATGAAATAAATCACAAGTAATATTTATTTTCTCCATTCTCACATGAAAAGAAAAAAAGAAAACTTTTTGGTTGGATATATGACTAAGTGGATATATATGTATATGGATGTATTTATGTATGAGAATTGTTAGAGGAGTGGGGAGTAAGAAAGATTTTATATATGGATTCAGGTGTAAGAGCACTAGTGTTTTGTTTGTACCATGGGGAAATCATTATCCAAACAAACCCCACCTTTTTAATGACGTTGAATAATGCAAAATGGGGACCCCCAAGTTTGATTGGACCATGTGGTCACGGGAGCAGCATCTTGTCACTTCATGCTTCTCGCATTACCTTCATTATTATTTCCTTTTTCTGTTCACCATTTTTTCATCCTACGGTACCCAAACCCTATCCGACACCTTTCATCCAATAATCATGATTCTGTTCTCACCATTAGCATTTGCAACTGTCAACGCATCTATCCATAGTAAAGGAGAAAAGTATTGGAGTAAAAGCAACATATATGCTATGTTCCTCACCACAAATCTAAACTCATATCACACATCTACACTTGTCCCCATTAAATATATATTTTTCCATCATTTTTATTACCTTACATAAATCTAATATATGGTGTATATGAAACCTTACATAAATGATTAAATATTTTTTTATCTTTTTATGAATAACCCTTTTTTTAAAAATAAAAAATAAAAATTCCATGAAACTAGAAATCAATTAAGTGAAATTGCTGATAATTTAAACATATATACTAATTCTTTAAACGAGTCTTTATTAGGAGTCCTCCAGTAATATTGAGAGTGACTTCTGGTTCTATCGCTTTATTTAAAAAAAAATGTTAACTTAAAAAGTCATTTCTTTTATAAAAAAAAAAAACAAATTATAAAAGAAAAAGATACAAAAAAAATATTCCAACCCTTTATAAACAAGAAACCGGATATGTCTTTACAATATAATCTTTATATAAAAAGTAATCTTTAAGTGAATGATTTCGAAAATTTCAATCATGCATTTCTTGGTATCAAGTACACGTGTCTTGAACCACCTTAAAATGGGTTTTAGATGGAATTTTAATTGCATAAATTAAAAACATCTAGAGGTATAGTACATAGAAGAGAAAATTTAAAAATTTTCAATTTTTACTAAGTTAAAAATAATTTATGTGTCATTTCCTAATTTATTAAAAAGTTATAAATCTTGAAATAATAAAGTATATACGAATGTATAAACGAATTATGTTATTTGTACTAAAGAAATTGACAAAAGTCATAAAATATCTTTTCACAATTATTGTTTTACTATGGTTAATTTGTGAGATAACAGCAAGGATCTACAGCCACTAGCTAATTTACAACTTAGTACTTACGATACGACTTGGACTGCAGACCAGCACATGACATTAGAGAAAAAAGTTCTTGACGTGACAGGTCGCTTATATTTTTAATTATGAGAAGTAAAGTAAAAATACACACAAAAAAATCCTTTATAATTTCACTGAGTAAATTCATTTTTCTTGTTGTGAGAGATATTAATCATATATTTTCCTTTTTATTAAAAGATTCATATGAGTTATATTTAATTTTTTAATACAGATGAAAATTTTAACAATAATGGATAATTGTGACCTACTAAAGTCAATCTAATGATAAGAAGTTTTGATAATTAGTATAAGTTCGAACTTTTTGTCACCTATTATATAAAAAAAATTATGAACAATTATGAAAGTTTTCTTTAATTATGCACTACAGCTTTTAACACCAGATCTAAACAACTTATTATTGACTTTAATATTTTAGAAGATAAAATAAAATTTTAAATATTTTTATTATTAATTCAAAATTTTCAGCTAAATTTTTATTTCATTTTCCAAAGACATGGAACCATACATACAAGATCAAATTTGTTATTTATCATGAGGAGAATTTTCTGGACAGACATTTACTGTCAGCCTCAACATGATATTGGTATCTTGCTTAATATTAGAGGAGTATCCTTATTTTACTACTTTCATGTACATAAAAAATAATCATAATAAGAATCACAGCAAGGTTTTTTTTTAATCTAAATATCCGTTCATATTAAAATAGAGTCCTATGTAATATATACTCATCATTCTTCAAGAAAAAAAATGTATATTTAAAAATAAAATAAAAAATACATTTTTATTCATCTCCTAAAAAATTATATTTAATCTTTCATATAAAAATTTAATTTAAATATCTGACAGTATAGAATATTTTTTATATTATTATTTAATCATAAACAACCATGTACGTTAGAATGGTTATTTTTTATAGTAATAATTTTAAAATTAATATAAGATAATTTTTAAGTAATTATAATTTTTTAAATGAT
>JAMLFT010008480.1:0-13657 GCA_026544285.1 Pachyrhizus erosus | reverse complement strand
TTTAAAAATTTTCATAGTAGTTCTTTATATAATAAAAAATATTATAAATTTTATATTTAAATTACAAAAAAATAGTTTAAAAAGATTAAAAATATATTTTTAAAATTATGAAACTAAAAGAAACAAATTTAAATTTAGTAAAAAATAAAAATTTAAATTTAAAACATAAAAAATATATTTAAACCAATAGTAAATAAACTCCAATAAAAAAAAGTGTCAACTATATTTTGAACCAGACGAAAGATACATGTGATGTGAAAAAGTAAAAGCTTTCTTGCTTCCTACCATCTGCATGAAAAGGAGAGAAAAGACAGACATCGTAATTTAATTATGTCTATTTCTTGAGGATATTTGAAAATTATTTGACCCTTTCTTCTTGTTCTTGTGTGCGTCTTGTGGTTGGGAACGTTTCAATTTCTCGTTTGACATGGTTTGACACGTTTTGAAATGAACACTGACACATTTCAACCCTCGGAAATATATAATTAAAGATAATTTAAACTGTTATGAAAATTGTCAACTTTTACAATGATTATTTAAATGTTATATGTCTAATATAGTTTTTAATTAATTAATAGTTTAAAAGTTTTTGCTAATTGTTCAGCACAAAATATTCACAAACTCATTTCATAAAACCATTTACTTTTAAATCTACACAGTGCTCTTTATTTTTGTTATCAGTTATGATTTCATAACATTGCTGATTTAAACTTCTGTTGAAGTAACTTTGGAATTGTATAGAATATTACGTTACAAAAGTAAATTTCCTATAATACCCTTTTAATTGACTTCAATTTCGCGTCATTTTGCTTCTTACGTAGGTTTCGTTATGAGTAAGTTTTTTTTATAATTATTGGAAATAAAAAGTCGTTATCTGTAGTCAACTACATTTATCTCAAATTACTGAATGTATTCCCAGATTCAGAGTCATTACGTTTCAATTTTCAATTATTATTTTTAAAGTTAACTTTATTTGCAGATCATGGGTACAACTAGTCAAACATTCAGTACAATTTTTAACTCTTTTTTTAGTAAGTTCGAAGTTCTGCCACTTTCTTTACTTTATTTGTGCACTTTTGAATGAGTTTGCAAACATAACTTTGGTTAAATTTAAATTTATAAAAGTATCTTAAGTTTTATTTTTTTAATTTAGATAAAATTTTACTTTTAAATATATTTTTGAAGACAAACAAACACAACTCTAAATTAATTTTACTTGCACACTTACTTTTAAACTCTACCATTGAAAACCCAAACACATCCTATGAACTAATTGAGTTATATTATTTGGATAAAATTACTTGCAATTTAGATTTGTGCATTAATAATGTAAGTAGACTAATGTTGACAGTTTTGACATACCATTAGGCATGATGGTGGTATTAGGGTGCCTATTCTACTATTTTAATCAGAAAAAAAAAAACTATGCACATGACTTAAAAATTGTACTAAACATTAGGCCACATGGTTAAATTCATGAATCCTACCACTTGAATCCTCATATAATTATGCGTGACATTGTACTAAACACTAGAACATGATAATAAAACATAGCAACACATCAATTAAACAACTAAGAAGAAATGGATTATCACTAAGTTGGCTTAAATAATGTAAAATAAAACCTGTCATTAATTAATAAAACCAGCAGAGAAGTTTGATATCCGCATTTATTTTGCACCTACCCCGTCATTTTTCTTTGTGAGTGGAATAAATTAGCTAATAAATTCTCCTGTTCGTTTGCTTTCGGGAGTTAGTACAAAAAGACAAAGTAGATGGAAAAAGTAAAGTCAACCAACTAATTCTCTGAATAGTCAAGTGGCTCCATTAACAAAGTGAACCAAGTTCCACTTTCTTTCTTGTACTTTTTTGCTTTATGATTCTTCTATTCCTAACTAGAATCATTTTAAGTTGAAAAGTTTCTGAAATCTCCGCTACTCAGTGCGCAATCACTAGCATCAGCCAAAAAGTCTAGTGTGTTGTTATCTTTCTCCTGTTTGGATATTTACTTTTGCATTTGGGGTTGCAAACTTTGGCTTGCTATTAGATTTTTTGAGTTTGTTTGTTTGCTTGCATCTGAAAGATATAATCCGAAACTTTTTATTATTGGGGTGATTTTGTTGATGGGTGCTTGCTGGAGCAGTAGGATTAAGGCTGTGAGTCCTTCCAATACAGGTAAGATATTTTTTTATTTGCATGTTACATCATTTTGTTTCCATCTGAATGAGCTAAATTACTTGTGAAGATCTAATTCTTGGAATTGAGGTGGGTATAGGGTTGATTCTCACAAACTAAAATTGGTTAACTTTACGAAGATTTGGATGCCTAGACATGTATGCTAGTCTCTATGATATCTTTGAGATCCGTGCAATTTAAGGATGCTATGCCTTATGGTGTGATCTGTGTTTCTTCATACTTGAGTTTTGTCTTGGAGGTTCATTGAATGCCTAAATTCTAGTTTTGGGGCTTAGTGTAAATTTTCAATTTTTTTAACCCCTTTGAGAAGCCCCATTCGGAAGTTGTTGGGTTTTCACTGGGGTGATTCTTGGTGGAAAAAACTGTAATTTGAATATGAGAGAAAATATAGTTAGTAACATAGGGATAAATTGTGGCTTTAGTTGGATTGCATGTAAATTTGGTAATGAGTGATGATGACCTTGTTTATTTTGTTTGGTGTAAGACACTATGGTGATTGGATTTTTGTGAACTTATCTTGGTATATATGCAGGGTTCACTTCTAGAAGTGTGAGCAGAGATGGCTATGACATACACTGTAGTAGCAGGAACTCATCAGCCTCCATACCCATGACCCCTCGGAGTGAGGGCGAGATCTTACAATCTTCTAATTTGAAAAGCTACAGCTACAATGAGCTAAAAACAGCCACAAAAAATTTCTGCCCAGACAGTGTCTTAGGAGAAGGTGGATTTGGTTCAGTTTTCAAGGGCTGGATAGATGAACATTCGCTTGCTGTTACCAGGCCAGGAATAGGCATGGTTGTTGCTGTCAAGAGACTTAACCAAGAGGGTTTCCAGGGTCACAAGGAATGGTTGGTAAGTGTCAATTATTTTCTGGATGCTCATTCAGTTTCCCCATTTGATATAGGTTTTGGCTTCAAGTTGTTTTATATTGTAACTTGCAGGCTGAAATTAACTATCTCGGGCAACTGCAGCATCCTAATCTTGTTAAGTTGATAGGCTACTGCTTAGAGGATCAGCACCGGCTTCTGGTTTATGAATATATGCCCAAAGGCAGTGTGGAGAATCATCTGTTCAGGAGTCAGTACCATATATGAATACTATTTTTCCACTTATTGTTCCTTCCTTTTGTAGAAACAATTAATTGTGAACTGAACAATCTTAGGAGTTGTTTGCCAATGTCATTATATTTCCTTATTTCTTTCCTTTGGTTAGGTTTTGTACTAGTAAAGCTAGTCCTCAAAGAGATTAATATTTGCATAATCCCCCATAGTTCTAATATTAATGTAGAATGGAATCATGATTAATGCAGGAGGATCTCATTTTCAGCAGCTTTCTTGGACTTTAAGATTGAAAATATCCCTTGGGGCTGCAAGGGGTCTTGCTTTTCTTCATAGCACAGAAACTAAAGTCATATACCGTGACTTCAAGACTTCTAATATACTGCTAGATACTGTATGTATATATTGCAAATTTGGCCATGTCTTCATATGGTGGAATATGATGGATTCAGCACATAGTCACTCACCTGCTTAGTTGACTAATGTTTTGCAGAACTATGATGCCAAACTTTCTGATTTTGGACTGGCCAGAGATGGACCAACTGGTGATAAGAGCCATGTTTCTACAAGGGTCATGGGAACCCATGGATATGCAGCACCAGAGTATCTAGCAACAGGTATCTGGTGTTTGTCAAATTGGGTCCATGACTTGCTTTCTTCCTTTCCATGCAACAGTTTTCCATCTCCAAATATACTGTTTTTTCTTCTTTTTAGGGACGATATGCATCAATTCCAGGTCTATTTTCTTTGTTTAGGACTGTTTTCTGAATTGGTGTTTACTGTTTACACATTATTGCATATGAATGGTTGCAAACACTCTTATATGCACAGTAGTACCATTAAGTTGAACTTACATTCTTCAAGATTTTGCAGAATGCCAATTAGTTTTACTGGGCTCACTTTTCTTGGGATACATCCTTTACACATACTGCTCAAAATTATTCTGTTTCAATTTTCATTTATAGATTTGTGAAACAAGTCAACACTAGATCTAAGCCACATTTAGGAAGTCATGGATACTAACTTGTATTACTAATTCCTTTATCATTTTGCTAGGTCACCTCACTCCCAAGAGTGACGTTTATAGTTTTGGAGTAGTGCTTTTGGAAATGTTATCAGGAAGACGTGCCATAGACAAGAACAGGCCATCAGGAGAGCAGTGCCTAGTTGAATGGGCAAAGCCTTACCTTTCTAACAAACGTAGAGTTTTTCGCGTAATGGATAGTCGTCTTCAAGGCCAGTATTCCCTTAGCCAAGCTCAAAGGGCAGCAACCCTTGCTTTTCAATGTCTAGCTGTAGAGCCAAAATACAGGCCAAATATGAACGAGGTAGTGAGACAAGTGGAGCAGCTACACGAATCAAATGATCAAGTGAAAAATGCTGATCATGTAAAGCGTCGAGTTAGTGGCTCTGGCCTTAGCCATCACAATGGACTCCCTGCATCTACTAGCAAAGAAAGTGCAGATACTCCTAAAAAGTTTGCTTATCCCAGGCCATCTGCTTCTCTCCTTTATGCTTAAGTGTATGAGTTTTGTGATGAGGTGAGAGGAGAGTGTTATTTAACTGCTGGCAGTTCTTAGGTGTGGTATGAACCCTACTAATTTAACAATGTATAGTTCCCTTTCTTGTTGTAATTTGGCCTACATTTTGTCTTTGTAATCCTGATTGTTAACATAGTGCCATCTAATCTGGATCCTTAAGGTTTTTGTTACTCATGAATCCTGTATAAAAGTGCAAAGTGGGACCAGCAAAGTTCATCACGGGGGTCCTTTAAACATGCTGATTGGAGTGCAATTTCTATCTGTGATGCAGAATTGTTGAAATAGGAAAAATTTGGAAATTTCAATCTCATGAAAGAGTGAATTTCTAATCATCGGCTAGGTTATGCAGAATTGCAGATGGTGCTCTACACTGTTTACTGTTACACTGAAAGATCAGTTTTACTAGTTGAAATGTCCGATTAGGTAGAAAAATATTACTCCTTAAGAATAGAGAAAAAAATTTCCACACAAATTACGAAAAAATTAATTTCACACTAATTAAAAAATAAGTTGATATTATTTAATTTTGTTAATCTCATTTAAATCTTTTTTTTAAAATTAGTTTTTTTTAATTTGATATCAGGAATAAAAATGAATAATTGAAAATTAAATTTCAATTAAATAAAGGATATTTTAGATATTGTTTTATTAAATATATTAAAATTAATCAAAATTTATTTATATCTAATACCAAGATATATGAAATATTTTTTATTTATATTTGAGACTGAAGTAATAATTCTCATATTTTTTAATAAAAAATACATGTTTTAATAATGTAAATATATAGTTCAGATTAATTTAGATACATATCTTAATCATATTCGACAATTCAAAAATCAATTCCATCAAACTTTAATTGGATACTATGTCTCAACCAGTTGAACTTAAGGCTAGTATTGTATCTTTCATCTCAACCTTGTAATCCAGTTGACTGCATCCATCGTAGCATTAAATACGGGGGTTACATCGATCTTAATATTGGAATTCAAATATTATTATATTATAGTTATTAACCAAAATTTGAATTTCTATGGTGGTGAAGATTCAAAGCAGTTGGCATTTGTCACAGATAATATGTATTTGGAATTTTTTTTTTCTTTTCTAAAATAAAGGAAAATATGCAAATTTCATTTGCCTTGCCAACGACCATGGAAGATTCTATTTCCCTTTTAAATTACCATTAAATATCAATACAAGCACTTATTTTGGTTACAAAATATCAATACAAACTCTTTAGCCACGGCTTGAATACATTCTTCAGTTTACTGTGCAATTGCTTCACATGAGTTCTATGAAAGAATGAATGTGTTAAGTTTGTTTGTTACGTATTCTCCTAAAACAAAAAAAAATAAAAAAATAGGAAACATAAAACAGATAAACTATTTGAGACACACCAATTAATCTTAAATTGTTTGTTAGATCTTTATGACATGGAAAATCTTTTTGTTTTTATGTGCATATTGCTTAAGTATTTTGTCTTTATTGGTAAAAAGGAGTATAAAATGAAATTAACAAGTACCTAGAATGACGAGCAATTCTTTTTTGATTTGGTTTTTTCTACTTTCTTCTTCAATGTAAAGAGAGAAAAATATGGAATAAGATGAATGACATGAAGAGAGATATACAGAAAATGAATTTTGTATAAGTTATATAAATTTATTATATGAATATGATATATTATAACATACAGAGTATCTTGTTAGTAGACAGAAAATTCTTCTCCCATTTGATAATCATTAAACCATAAAGAATGAAGATACACTGACCTCCCTTGTGGTAAAGACTTCTCCAAATAGATATTATGAAAGTGAATGAACTTATATTCCAAGTTGCTGCATTTGAGAAGCCAATATTCTCTTCTTTTCATCTGTTGAAGCATAAAAAGAGATGCATCCTTTCTGCAATTTTCCTCTCTAAAGTACTTTTGAAAGGACTTTATTTCTGCGTATATGACCTCTATTTCTCTATCAACATGTTTAATTTTGGTCTCGAGTGCATGCTTTTGCTTCCTCATCTCCATTAACTCGTCACTGATTACCTAACAGAAACAAAAAATAAATCAGTGAGATTAATTAGTCGTTAAAAGATTAACAAAAAAATATTTTTAAACCAAGATATGTACTACTGTTTTACCTTCACTTGATTTCTGATGCTTTGTTTTAATTGTGTTGACTTTTTACTTGTCACTTCAAAATGTTTGATTTCTTTAAGGAGTTTGTCACAATTGTTCTGTTTATAGAGACGATTGTAGGAAATATATTTCATCTGCACCTGGAGTCACCATGTACAGAAATGAACGACTAATGTTGATAATTTAACAACAATACTATTTTATAAGATAACAGAAGCTTAAAATAATAGCACAAAATAAAAGAAATAGATCAAAATTCTTAATTTACATTCTTCATGATCTCTATAAGAGGTGAACTTGAAGCATCATCTGTCTTGTGGCACATGTTTCTATTTCTTAATAGCTGCTTTTCCTCAGCCAAGTTTCTACTTCCATATAGCATCATATAATTCAACTTCTGAAGTATTGGGACACAACAATACAAGGGAAAAAATGGTCCAAAAATAAAGAAAATTCTCAAAGGATCTAACCAGATAGACTATTAATTTGGGTTCTGTTCGTACCTTGTTGTTATGAAGCTCTTCTTTTGTTGTACATGACTTGATAGCTCTACCCTTATGTGGTTTATTTGCAAAAGAGAAATTGTCTAGTGCGTGATGCAAATGATTCAGTATATCCATTTTCCTCACAGTACTATCATTGTGTCTATAAAGATAATAGTGCTTCAAATGAGACAACCTTGAAAACATCTTTACCCGTTCAAACTGTCAACAGAAGCTTCAACAACATTAGATTTTTGACACTACCCAAACTCAAACATTGTTGTTTAATTTATTAGAAACTGTTAACTTTTATAGTTTATGAAGATAAAGAAACAATTAAAATCTGGCTCGTTGTTGCCAGATGTTAGATGCCTTAATGTAAAATTCAACATAGAGAAGAAAATATCAACCATATGTTAAACTAGGAACATATACCGATTCTTCTCTTATCATCTCACATATCTGAAAATGATCATTATCTGCAACATTGTCCTTTGATCCCATATTGTGTGTTACACTTCTTTTACCAGATGTTTGTGTATTATGCCTCAAATGGGCTTCTTCTCCTTACTGAACAGTTCCATTTTGGTAAGATAGTACAAATAAGTAAATATAGAAAGATCGAAGAAATTATAAGGATTCATAGCATGAGATTGAGAAAAGGTCAATTTTCGAACACATTTGAAGATAGTTAAAGTAGATACTAGATACTAACCTCAAGTGATAAAGTTGTCTATTTCTTCTGGACACTTCCAAAAGTTGAGAGACTAATGATTAAATCTTGAGATTGAAAGCAAAGTTCCTTATTTTTAAATATAGGCCACAAAGTCAACCTTCTTGCACCCCACGCCAAGTTGATCGATTTGTATGTATAGTGGATGAACAATGGCGATGTCTAATCCATATTATAATATTTATAATTTGCTCCTTCAAGTTCAAGTTTTTATATTGATAAAAATATAAGTTTTTATATTGATTACATTTATGTCCTATTAAGAATCAGTCCATTTTTAATGAAAAATTACAGTTTTTTAAATTTTTTGGTGTGTTTGTTTAAATTTTAAATAAAAGTTAAAATATGAGAAAAATCAAGCTATTGATTGTTTTGAGAACTTTAAATAATTTCTGAAAATAAAAACTATAAGAGAAAAAAGATATTTTTTTTCTCATAAATGATTGTTTTGGAAAAAAGAAATGTTCCATTTTCAAGAAAAAGAGAGATGAAACTCACACATTAGGTTTAAGAGAAAACAATAAATTTATTGTATTTTATATTGTTTATCTTCATATTTATACTTATTTTTCTTTATAATTTATCTTCATATTTATACGTAATAATTTTTCGTTTGAGATTATGTTGTCACATCTTTCGTAGCATTTTAATGTCAACTATTTTTCATGTTTGAATCAATTTATTTTGTATAAGATAAATTTTTTAATGACTTTCTTACTTTTATGAAATAATTAATTATAAATAAATTTCTTAAACTCACATTTGTGATTAATATAGAGATAAGATTGTTTATAACTTGAAATTTGTATAACAAAAATGATAAAATTAATTCATTAACAATAAATTAATTAAATATTTGTTGAAGAATAAACATTGGATTCAAATTCCTTTAGTAAAGTCTTGGGTTGGAGTCTCATGGATGAAAAAATTGTGAAGAGAAGAGACCTTACTAAAGGTGGTTTGTCAAATTTCTCAATGAAAATTAGTAATCAATAAAATTAGTGGATACTTCACACCAACGCACAATGACAAGAAAAATATTGGTTTCAAAGTAATTAATAAGAATATGAAAATATTTTTACACTATCGTCATTTTTAATTATATTTTAAAATGATAAAATCATAAAAAAAAGACTAAAATATCATTTTAACCCTTTAGGTTTTCGTGTTTTCTCATTTAATTCTTTTATGTTTAAACTTCTTGATTTCATCCTTTATGTTTACATAGACTAATTTTAATCCTATACCTACTGTAAATGACTAAAATGAATCTCTAAAAATATAAAAGGTGAAAATCAAGAATTTTAAAACACAAAGGATCAAAATGAGAAAAAAGCAAAAATGTAAATGCTCAAAGTGATATTTTAGCCTTTTCTTCTTTCTTCTAAGGTTTAGCCACTATTGTTTGGGGTTCAAGGGAAAATATTGAATCCTAGATAATTAGAATCATGACAAATATTGATGGGAGAAGATTACTTTTTAAAATAAAGAATAGGATTTTTATTGCATTCAACCATGCTAGTTACAAAATTAGAACGAGTGTGGATCTTGATCCCATTTTGTCGCCCACACTTTTTGCCTTTCATTTAAAATTAGACCTTTCACATTTTCAACATTATGCCATAGCATCTATTGATAATTTCTACCAGGAAGTTTGCCAAAAACCTGAATCGATTGTAGAGATGGCATTGAAAAACAATAACCTCATCTCTAGTGAGGCCCATCACGAGTCGCGATCATGCATTCCTTATCAGTCTCACATAAAAATAAAAACCATTGTGCCACCATTGATAACCTTTTGTGAGATTGCCATTTGACCATAGTTAAAACCACTAAACCAAAACTCCTTGCCACCGTCATGTAGGATCATTGTGATAATTCAAACCCATCTCTCTAGCACACATTGCTAGCACCATAGAAACTAGCACCATTTCTCTTCGCATATTCTAATACCGTCATTTCTTATCTCTTTTGTGCGAACTTTCATCATCAATGAGATGATTGTGAATAACTAGTTTATTGGTTGCCACCAACACTAGTGGCTCTACTGCTAAGGGTGCATAGTGAATCTTTTTCCTCATCTATAATGCAAAACATAAGGTTTTGAGTGAACCATTTTGATTCTTTTCCTTTAACTGTGATTGTGTTTTTTTAAGCTAAAATATCATTTTGGTCTATTAAATTTTCTTGTTTTCTCAATTTGTTTCTTTATGTTTTAAAATCTTTAGTTTAGTCCTTTATTTTACTAGTGGATCCAAAATGATTCTTTCAATAGTTTTTCATTAACGTCATTAGTGTTTCTCATTTTAAATAATTAATTTTACAATAGTGGTGGTTTTAAATTGCCATTATTTTTAAATGCGATTTTTTTATCACTATAAGTAATTAATATAATTAATTTAAACAAAGTGACGATTATTAATTGCCATAATGTTTTTTTAAGAAAATTTTTAAAATTATAAATTTGATATCTTGTATCTTCACAATCATCAAATTCAAAATCAATTTAAAACTTCCCCCTCTCCCCTAAAATCCAACTTTCATGGATTAGAGAAAAAAAAAAAATGAAAAGTCATTAGTTGCAAGTCAGATTGTTCACAGTTTTAGAATTGCTTAAAAACCATCTATAGAGAGAGGTAACTCACAAACACAATTGATAAGTATCAATGGCTTGTCCCCATTGTTCCTAAACTAAGAGGAGGTGTAGTAATACATAAAATGCTTATCAAATGGCTTTATTGCTCTTGCTCATCAATCGATTCCTCACTTTTACCGTTTCCCATGCGTGTTCTTTAAATCCAACTTCTGCTTTTCCACAAAACTCAATTCCTTCATCATGTCGCTCTCCTTTATAATCCTCCAAACTTTTGCACTAGAATCTTGCTCTAAGTCTTGTAACACCCCTCATTACATTGACCAATCATCCAAAAGACATCACGTTCATTTATTTTTATTTTGAAATTATTTGTTAATTTATTTAAGAAAAGTGTCAATAACTTTTTGTGTTATCAAATAAAACATTGTACACCAAATATGAAGGAAGGCATCATACCATTAATCATAAAATAATGTCTAATACAATGAAGTTGGGAAATACAATAACTGAAATACTATGAAAAGGAAATAAACTACCTCGACAACTACTAATCTATCTTAAGATACTCATAAAGCAACCTCGTAACCTCTAACCTTCCCTCTCATCATCCTCGAAGTATCCTTCCTCATCACTATAATAGAGAGGGAATGAGAATAACATTGTTCTACGAGTATCAATAAGGATGGTGAATGATTAGGCGATCCAACAAACCAAAGAGAAGAATAAGGTGATCTAACCATTGTGTCTTAAAGTTCATGAGTTGTGGTGTACACTCGAGGGACATATATGTTATTGGTTTTGATACAACGTCCTAAGCCTCCATAAAATTTTTAGGGCTTCCTCGAGATCCTCATCCTTTAATGATACGCCTAACAACGTGATGCTCCCAAATTGTAAGGAACGGTAAATAAGTACAAAAGGTCAGCTCTGCTAGCATCATAGGTACTCCTAGTATAGGAAAGAAATGAATAATGATGTCAACATGGTAGCCGTGTTGATACTCAGCGAACCATGCTAGGCTAAACTCCACCATTAAGTCCTACAATGTCATATCCATCTTCTCATAAGCATGACATACAAAGGAAAAAAAATAATGTGGATTGAAGTGTTGTTCTTTCAACATCATTTCCATGGAAAAATTCTAGACATATCTCACTCCAATGAACATATAAGCAAACAAACAATATGAGGCCCTAATAATCTACCTAGGGTCATCTCCTTGTGGCCATTAACATCAATCTCAAACTCATCACTTTGTCATTGTATCATTATTGTATGGATCCATATTCTCGATTGATCAACCACTGGTTACAAACCAACCTTTCGGAAGCAATGAGGAGTAAGTACATGTCTAAACAACAAATTATGGTACCTTGACGTCCTACCCAACATGTTAATCATTAATATCCGTATATATATATATATATATATATATATATATATCATCATTACACGTAACCAAATCCAAGTGAATCCTTATAGGAGATATACCCTCAAGAGATATACTCTAAGCACCATCAAAAATAGCCCAACATTTATTGAGGTGTGCGAGCTAACACTACTTATCTCGACACATGGGTTGCAAGCCCACCCCTAAGATTCCACAAATTCACACCATTCACCCCTTAGAACCACATGGAAGGCCACACCCTAAGCCATCTCTAGTGTACCATTGTTTAGCTTCCAACATCAAGTCCCACGTACCTTTTGTCCAACCTAGCTATTCAAAGATCACAAGGCTCTAAGGCATCAATTCTTGAAATATTTGCAAAGTCTAAATATAGCAAGGGTCATTCTTACCCTTAATAAATATTATAAAACATATATAGGAAATTGTACAAGAAGTAATAATTCAATTTCATAATAATATACTTTGATACAAGTCCCACTATCAATTTATTCTTGGGGTTTTTTGAGAAATTTATGTGATATTTTGTAGCATAAATTTGTTAGATGTAGCAAACTAACAATATTGGTTTTTTTTTTTCAATAAGAGTATGTTAGTGCACAATTTCCCTTACAACATGTGTTTAGGCTATGTGCATATAGAATTGGATTAGTATATCTCTAACTTATTCAAATCATAATGTTATTTTACAGTAAGTTTTCAATACTTTATTTATTTTGAGATCATTAATATTGGTTAATAAGATTGAGGTTATGATGCATAGTTGTTAATTATGTTGCTCCGTCTAAGGTTTTGAAGAAGTTCAACATAGATCAATCAATGACAATGTTCACTTCTATTTCTCAACATTTTAAGCTCTCACAATAGGATTCACCAAATATTGAGGAAAAGGTTTCTTATATGAAGAAGATTCCATATGTAAATGCAATAGGAAGCCTCATGTACGTAACAACCATATTTTGGATATGCCATGAGTTTGGTTAGTAGGTACATGGGAAAGCCAAGAAAACTTCATTAGGAAGCCATGAAGTGGATTTTCATATATATGAAAGGAACATCTAAAGTTGGCTTATTGTATTTCAAGCATGAAGCCAATAGTGTCGGTATGATTGGATTTGTTTATTCATATTATGTTGGTTGTTTGGACATTGGAAGATTTTCAACAGGATATGTTTTCAAGTTTTATGATAACATAGTGAGTTGGAAGTGTAATCTCCAACATATAGTATCCTTGTCCACTACAAAAGTTGAGTTTATTGTTGTTACTAAAGTAATTAAAGAGGCAATATGGATGAAAGGAATCGCCATAGGTTTGAAAGGAAAGTGTACAACCTCTGAGGTGTATTCTAATAGCCCAAGTTGTAACATCCCATTTTTTTTTATCAATGAAAATATTATTATTTCAATGCAACTAGTTAGAAAATAGAAGATTAGTTAGCAAATTAAGAAAATGTTAAAAATAAAACCTAGAATAAACTTTAATAAGTAAATAAAATAAATAAAAAT
>JAMLFT010008479.1:0-13658 GCA_026544285.1 Pachyrhizus erosus | reverse complement strand
ATAAATTTAAATATATAAATTTATAATAAATAATTTATATTATGATGTATTGATATTTTTATTTATTAATAATTTATTTTTAAAAATATTAAAATTTAAGTTAAAATTAAAGATACTAAAAGTAATTGATTGAAAAAAAATAAAAACATCATACAAACTCCAAAAGTTGTTCGAGTGGAGCAAGACAGGATCTTGCATCTAACAGGTTCGAATTCTCACTTGTCTAATTGGAGCAATGTAAATTTAAATTTCTTTGTATAAACTCTTCCAACCTAGAAGTTTTCACTACCTTAGATTTGGGGCACCATCCCCTCCCCCTAAAATTTATATAAACAAAAAAAAACTATATACCACATGCATGTCAAGACTTAAGGACAGGTTTAAATTTTAAAAATTATATGTATATATATTTAAAATTAATTTTTTATATTTATTTACAATATGTTAGACCATTCAATTGGTATTAACAACATAAAAAGATATATATGTTAAGAGAGTATTTAAATTTAGATAAAAATATATATATTTGAAATTGATTAGCTACATTTGTTGATATTAAAAATATAAATATATATATCAAATATATGTTAAGATAATAAAATTCACTACTTTGAAAATATTCAAAGAAAAAAAATGAAAGAAAATGAAAGCTCAAATAAATAAATAATCTTACACAGTTATGCATATAGAATATTATAAAATTACATTATGAGATATATTTATCTCAACTAATTTTATATTTAAAAATGTTATCATCAAAATTTAGCAAAAAGATTTAAAAAACAATCAAAACAAAAAAATTAACAACTGATAAAATGACATTTTAAAATAGAAATGAATATGGATTAGGTTGAGCTAAATGAAAAACATTCAATGAAATAATTAAAACATAATTATACCGAGGTCATTTTTATTTTTTTATTGAACTACAAATGATGTTGATTTTTTTATTATTATTTACCCTTTTATATATTAAGATTAAATGAAACTCATTCAAATATTTCAGTTTTTTAAAAAAGAAGCATGCAAATTCATACACTTAGAATTCAAAAAATTCAAAGATGTTGCTACCAAACTTAAACAATGGAAGCACAAACAATTAACAGTTATTTTTCTTTGATTTATTGTTGAGTACTTTTGTGAGTCCATATCTACATTAGAAAAAAGAGAGTAAACTAATGCACAATAAGTTAAAGAAAAGATGTCGCGCAAAATAAGGGTTTGGACAAAAGAACTACTGAGATAGGACATGAAGAGGATTAATTGTGTTTATAACTATGTGCAAAGTATTCCTTCAAAAAAAAAAAAACTGTGCTAAGTAGGAACTAGGAAAGTAGAAGATATAAAAATGTGTAGAAATGAATAAATAAGAATCTAGTATCTCACACTAATAATAATATTTTATTTTATTTATTTGTTACCAAATCGAATAAAGTTAGGTTTCGTGAGTTTAATCTAATGCTCAAATTGTTCACCTAGATAAGTAATTTTTCAACATGGATTGACTTACAAATTTATTCAAATCAAGCCTATTTTATTTAAGTCATTTCGAGTCAATTGGGTGGGTCAAATTTGTCATACAAACGATCATTCTTACTTTAAAAAAACTAAATCTCTAACCTGGGTAAGCAATTTCATAACTTGAATTCACTTTTGAGAATTTGTTCAAATCAAGTCTATTTTATTCAAGTTAAATAGAGGCAATTGAGTTAGTTCAATTTACTTTACCCGTGATTATTCTTACTTAGAAAAACTAAATTTCTAATGTTTTAAAGTATTATTCCAAATATTTTCAAACATATTTTATTTATAACAAAAAATAAAATAATTTTAAAAATCATGTTTTTAAATTAAAGAATAGATTAATTGAGTTAAGTAAAAAAATGTTTCAACAATACGTAAAAATAGTTAATGATTTTCAAATCAACCATTCCAAATCAATTTATAAATAGAACTAATTATTCATTGAAAAATAAAAAATAAAAAATTGCAAAGGAAAAGAAAAGATATTTTCTTATTTTTAAATAAAGATTGTTATATAATATTTTCAAAACAAATAAAATATTAAGACATCAAATTTGTATTAATCTATCATTTTATTTCTTTAAAAAATTATGAAATTAAAGAACATTTCTTAAGAATTACAAAATATTCATCTTTTATTCCTTCCACATACGTCATGTGAACTGCGACAAACATTAGATTTATGCATACCGTTACCATTTTATTGTTGGTTATCCGGTGAATAGACAATAGCAATATTGCAATAAGCACCCAAACATCCAAATGCTTGGTATTTGATTTACCTATCCATCGTTAATTTACAAAATATTTTAACCTAACAAATTGTTGCTTCTACTACGTTAGTGTCATGAAACTGGAAGTGCCAAAGTGGAACGTGCATATTGAAAGCCGCAAAACCCCATTGTTTTGATGACACGTGGCTAAATCCAAACTCTACCCCATATATTATCCAAGTCAAATTTTTAAGTTAATTTTTTAAAAAAGAAAAAGGTCAAACAAAACTATGAATCAATGGAAGTAATGTAATAATGTAAGTTAGTGAGTTTTTCTTTGGAACATCAAAAAGAAAAAGAACTAATGCAGCAGCAGAGTTACCCCCAATGGCATCTGCAAGCAAATAAGGACCCAAGCCTGGGGTGGGGTGGATCTATTATAGAGAGGTAGAGCTCCTAACTCCAAGCTTCGCTAGGAAATCAGCAGTTATTTCCTTCCCAGAGAATGTAGGTTAGTCATTTAATCCTCGAAGTCTCCAGCATTCTCCAATAAATAGTTGGCTGCCAATTGCTCATCACGGTCACATGCCAAAAATGCCTCTATCACCGAGGCTCTATCAAATCCCATAGCCTCGAGCTACGAATAAAAAGTAAAAATCAATCACCACATAATAATAAGACTTGGGAGATTACTCAGCGGGAATGAAAATGGCACGTATGTTTTAGACAACAAAAAGGAGTGACATACCCTTCCAATTGCCTCCTGCTCAGCTGGAGTCACATTGATGGCATGAGGCATGTCTTGCTCAGGCTGCTCAAATATATCTCTGACAGAAACAAGAGGGATACGTTTCTACTTCAAAATTTACGTGAACATTAAAGATCAAATGATGCAAGTAAACTCCTAATTCAATGTTATATAAGAATAGAAGTTTGAGCTAACAAGTAGAAACTTTCCTTTCATATTTCATATATGGAAAAAAATTTAACAACCAACAATTGAAACAGCATATTAAAAAAGATAATGGAACAATTAAGTAACGCTTATGAAATATAAAACAGTAATTTGATATACCACATATGGCAAGCAATAAACTCACCCTTCAGAACCCTCAACAGGTTCATTTATCAACTGGAGAAACTCCCCATGATGTTCTTGAATCAGTCTTAAAAGACCCGGATTCTGCTTACCAAGTTCCTGAAGCACAGGCTGTAATGGAAAGTGAGAATCATTAGACATCAAGAAATGACCAAAAGTCATGAAGGTAATGGAGAAAATGAACACCTGTAGAATTTGTGGATTGGATTGCACCATTGAACGTAATGCTTGAAACTGGAAATGCAGACAGAGAAATGGTCACTTAAAAACATTGAAAATAAAGGCTGAAGCTACATACAAAAACAATAAAAAGAAGCCTTATCCCGATAGGTGGGGTTGGCTAGATGTAAAAGCTTGAAATCAGAATAGTCAATAGCGCATGTTCGCAGCACATTGCAGGATGATTCTACCACTGGTGGAGCCAACGTGGCTCAAAGTGCACCCTTTGCAGCCACTCCCAGTGTGACAGGTCAGAGGATTTTTTACCCCCTTTTACTGTTGTTTTGTGCTTTTTATTCTCAATCCCTTTCTTCTTTGTTCAACACTTTCTTCTTTGACGCCCCAGCCCTAGCTTCCACACTTCTCATTACACTTTATTCCGAGCTCCCATTGCTGTTGCAGCTCCAATCAGCACTGCCTACTGCAGCCCAATGATGACAGAGATCTTTTCTGACCAACATCCACAACCTGGTTCACGATTTTCCAGCAGTGACCCATCTTTATCTTCCCCGTTCCTTTTCAGCATATATATATATTGTGTAATATTAAATCTATTTAGGGTTTAAAATAGCAGTCATCCCACTACTATAGCGTTTTTGGTGGTAGCCACTCCACACCGCTGTTCACTATTGACTACTATGCTTTAAACTAGAAAGAATAACAAATGTTTTGCACTTTACTGACTAGGCACAACTATCAATTAAAGTGTATTTGAAATTACAGTGCATTAGAAATAACAAAGTAATTGTAACTGACAAGAGCATGCTTCATAAACTAATCTTTACTTATGGAACTTCTATAAGATAAAAAGGATTGGAACGAAGCTTCAGAATCACAAGTTTTCCTTTTAACCAGAGTAAGGAAGTACATGAAATGTCAGTTCAGCAAGACCCACCCTAGTACAGGCTTGGAGGAGAAAATTAGAGATCATCCATACTGTGTCATAAAATTTAGGTATCTTGGACCTATAATACAAACAAATGGTGAAACAAAGGGAGACGTAAATCAAAGCATTCAATCTAGGTGGATGAATGCTTCAGAGTTATCTGTGATACACTAACATAATATTAATGACGTTTTATGGTGGTACTCAATATGAGATGATAATGGGCCGAGAATACCATGAGTGCTGTTGGGATGAGAACTTTCCATTGAATGATTGGTACGGTCACACAATAAATGATTAGCAATTGCTGTATTAGGGAACTAACTCCTGTTGAAGAATAGACAGTAGATTCATGCCTAAGATGGTTTGGACATGTGAAAAAAGAAAGAAGCCTCACTAAGAAGCGTATAACCAATACAGGATATCCCTATAATTAAGGGTGGAAGATGACCAAGAGAAACTATGAGTGAAATCATTTAAAAAAAAAATGGTCTCCCTGAATGATTGGCTTTTGACAATTACAATGATGTTGTTGATTTATGTAGCCGATCCTACCTAGTGAAAAAAGAGATTTTGGTTGCTCTATAAGATCGGTTGAAGTAAAATAAAATACATGACGTTAAATTATTGATTTTTTTTTTTTTCAATGTGCCTTCCTTCTTTAGTCCTTTCCTAAACATATTATTGAAGAGAAATAAGATAACTTCCAAATTCACATTTCACACTCATTCTTTAAATGGTTAACATTATTTGTGGCATGGACAAATTGTATATAATCCAAAGAATCAAGGTGCAAACATTGCCTATGTGTCTAGTTTCATCAATACAACAAATTCAATTTATTAAGTGAAAAACTTAGGTTATACTACTTTGTAGGTCTCTACAGTTTTCCCGAATTTTCAAACAAGTTCCTATTGTTTAAAAAAATAAAGATCCCTATACTTCAAAAAAAAATTAAAGAGGTCCCTGTAATTTAACTATGTTTTCAATTAGGACTTATAGGCCCATTAAATGTAAATTTTTGCAAGTCCTTGGTATTTAAAACGTCAACATGAATGGCCTGCAGAAGACTGTGTTGAATTTAGAGGGGGACATTTAGAGAGAGAGAACAGAACCTTTTAATAAGAATTTAAAGAATGACAAGATTCTTATTCATTTTAAAATGTAGTACATAGGTTTTGCACATCATCCATATAACTACTCTTGGTAGACTTAATGGAGACTATTTCTGAGCCTTATAATTAGTGATGCTACTTCTTAGACACTAATCCCCACAAACATTAAATGCATTTTGCATGTGATAGATGAACCACATACACTTCTAACTGTACGAAGCCCAAAGCTCTCAGCCAGTAGGGACTTATTCAAAACTTTCCAGAAATATAAGAACTCTAACATTTTAAACTAAAAGGACCTACCTAGTTGAAATTTTGGTAAAATTATAGGGACCTATAGAGTAATTTAACCCAAATATTTCTTACAACATGAATAGTGAAGAATATTAAGAGAATAACAATTGGAAGAGGAGCAAACTCACCTGAGGATTATTTCTAAGGAAGTCCAGTGATCCAAGTCCGGCACCAGTACTAGAAATTGCCTCCTGAGAGAGTTACAGCTTAAAGTAAAGCAAAGAAAATAACAGAAAAAGATGCTAGTAAGAAGGAATTAGTTTTGATGATCCATTCATTATCATAAGTCTTACCTGTGGAAACATATTTAAGGGAGATGAATTAGGTCCAACAGGAACTGCTCCAGAAGAAATCCCAGCTGTTTGAGGAACTGGCACAGCAACTTCTGCTGCTTCAGGGATTCCCTGCCAAAAGCAAAAAACCCAAAAAGAATATGAAGAATTGATAAATCAACACATGTGTAACAGAAAATTTAAGCAGTCAAAAAATACAAGCAGTTAAGACATACAGAATACAAGTAATCTATAGCACGCTCTGGGTTATTGTAAGCTGCCCGAAGAGCACGACTAACTGTATCTCTGTCCCAATTGCCACCACCCATGTCCATAATTTGTTGAATAGTCTGCTCAAGATTACTACCTGCAACCAAATTCGAAGCAGCCTGACCATAGGTATCTGCAGACACACTGCAAAAATAATGTAGAGGCATTTTAGAAGGCTTGATGAAAGGAAAGGGGATAATGTCAATGACAAACAACTCATCCCAACAATGTTTATGAGCCCAAACAAAAAGAATGACAGCATGATGGTTATGATAAGCAGCCATAAAACAACTTACACGGCATAATAACTAGGATCAGCAAATCTCAATTTTTATTTAAATGACTAGTAAAATAACCAAATCAAATGTACCCCTCAAAGAGGAATGAGTAAAAATATTTGAATTAAAATCGCACTGCTTCTAGTATTATAATGTCAACATCATAATATTTAATTTGGTTAAAAGAATTATGAGACTATCATGAAACTCACAAGTTAAAGAAGAACCAAAATGGTAAAGATTAAAATTCAGATTACAACAAAAAACACATTTTCCTCTTGAATTCACGGAAGATCCAAATGATAATTCACCATTCTTCACTCAAAAACTATTTTATGAGAGTACATTGTGGCATCCTGAATAAAAACTTCAGTAGAATTTATTAACAGTATCTTAAGAGAAATGTAGAGACAAAAACCATACTTTGCAGTTGGGGCATCTGTGCTAGACATGCTGTTGTTTGCAGCACTGCAAAACCAGATAGAATAAATAAGGAAATAAAAAACAGCTGATATAGAAATTATTGTCACCAAAAATAGACTCACATAGTTCGCACTGGAGGATCAGAAGCAGGGGTGGAATTTGACGCTGATACAGTCACAGCAGGATTGCTGGCAGGCTGACACACACATTCACAATAGCTAATACAGAGAAGAAAAACTGGAAAAGAAAGAAAACTTCCAAAAATGAGCAAGCAATACCTGAACAGATGAAGCTGCAGCGGAACCTGATGTTTTACTCTGTAAATAGAGAAGTAAAATGGCAAATTATGGTAAAAGAAGTTGAATAGTGCCTCTTACAAACAACAACAACAAAGTCTTATCCCACTAGCTGAGATTGACTGCATGAATCACACGACGCCATTCAGCACAACTACATGAACAGTGTCTCTTACAATACAAACAAATTATGCTGTAGCTCAATGAAGGAAACTATTGAAAGAAAAATGTCTTAATGGGGTTTATCTAATCAAAACAGCATAGCAGATATTATATGACAAGATCTAATACCTCTCATAATGTTAATTTAAATATCAGGGAAAGAGAGAATCCAAGCAAAAGATTCTTATCATTTTGATTTGTTAAATGATAGAGAGCAGAACAATAAACCTCTGTATCTAAAAATTAAACATTAAACTAATAAAATTTCACTATCAACAAGTAAAGCACTGCATCTGGTTTCCATTTTAAATCAAGAAATTGGAAGCACTGAGAGGCTAACGATTGTGGATTCAAGGCTATAGATTGAAAGACACTGCCACATATAATCACTAATACAGGATACAAATATGAGGGCTCAAATGACAGTCAGTGTGGAGGTGACATGCCTAAGCAATTGTTTGACATCAAGAAAATATACCTTACTAAGCATAACAACAAGAAAGCCATCTTCAGAGACTTTGTTATCCACTAACGTAGTTTCATCTTTCAAAACCTTGCCATTGTGAATCAGCAACTGCTGTCCACATGGGTAATTGTCTTTTCCTTGTACATCTTCAATATTCTTCTTGACGGCCATAACCTGATGTGATAAAAACCAGAAAAGTTCAGCTAATAAAGAACAAATTGATGAACAACAGAATTTGAAAATAGCACTTAAAAATTTACTGTATACCACATAAAGCCAGGCGACAAATACCTATTGTAACTATTGTAACTATGAATTGATATTAAAGTAGAATAGGCAACATGGAATAAGGATTATATTCAGTGTAAATGTGTAATGCGTATAAAAGGGAACAAAATACCTAAAACCCAGTCACTAAAGTACCAAGTACCAACAATGGTCAATAAAAACAAAAACAGCATCAGCATCGGAGGACTGAGTATCGCACCCGGAACATACAAAAGCCTTCTAATAATAATAATAATAAAAACAATAACAATAATAATACTAGCATCCACGAAATACTAAATGAATTTATACAATGTGGGTAGGAGGAAAATTAACGTATGCGACACAGATACAAACAAAATCAATGGATGGTGAGTCTGAATAATAATAATTACAGCAATGATTCGAAAAATAATGGAGAAAAAATTGGCTTCCAAAATTTGAAAATAAACCGCATCAATCAACAACGTACAGGTATTTTACTCAGTGAAAATGAAAGGATGGAACTATAACTAAGAAAGAAACTACTGATATCAAAGACTGCAACGAAAAGAGAAGAGAGAGAGAAGGAGATTACTGACAGTGTCGGAGGGCTGAACCCTGATTTCGAAATGGCTCCCTTTCAAAGTTTTCACTGTGAGCTTCATGCCGCCGAATTATCGGAATGACGCCTGAAATGGCAGCGATCCGATGAAAGTACGGTAGTGGAGAGGGAAACCCTAGAGAGAGAAACAACTTAGTCTGTTGCCGTTGCAGAGGATGAACACGCAACCACACGCATGTAAATGCTCTTTTCCTATTCTCTTTAATTTTCCTTTCTCCCTGAATTAATCTCACTAAACTAAATAATACTATTATACTTTTCTTTAATAATTTATTGTGTTGCGTCTAATCTTAATTTTGTAAGTATTAGCTGTATTTTATTAACTGTTTATTTCATTATGTGTTTATATTTTTTATGTTATTGTTTTTTTATATTATAAGGTCTAATTGAATGATTTATCAAAATTAAAGAAATTGTTTAATTTAATTTAAAACATTAACTTAATATTTTTTAAAATTATTTTTATAAATAAAAATAATAAACATTAATATATGTTATATTTTTCTCAGTAGTTATTTTACAATTAACTTTAGTTGAGGATATTTTTGTAAAAAAATAATTAATGTAAGAATCAGTGCTTAATTTAGATATTATTTATAAAGTTTAATATAAAATATCATGATGTGAGTGTTCTCTTGGTGTTAGTCATCCTAGTGTTGATATTACGACAATTTATACCTTTTGATGAAAGTTTGTTTGTATTTATTTCAATATTGACTTAAATCAACCAATTGTTAGGAGAGTTTAGTTTTAAAATCATCTGTTAAAAGTTAAATACAGTGGTCTCTAATTATTGTGTAAATATTATGGATGGTCATACAATTGGATCACGCTTTGAGTTGCAAAAAGATAACATAGGGAGATAATTATCCATCATGCATATGAAGACAATGAAGGTTGAACCCATAAACATGTTTCTTATGCAAACTCTGATGTTGATGGTGTTAATAATGAAATATGTGATGTTAAAGGGACAATGGATGTGTATGTGATTGGATTACAATTACAATAGGAAAACAACACAAAAGGCAAAATAATAAGGGGTGTCGAAATTAAAGTGAATAACGATAATGATAAGAATAAAACAAACTAATTTAAGGTAAACAAATAAAATTTATTAAATGATGTTGAGGCTAGATTAAATGATGTAATCTCTTTCGAGAATAATTCTAATGAAGGAACAATTGCACAATTTTTAGAACAAATTAAACAGGAAAGAGACAAAAAAATCATGTAATGATTTAAAGTTAGCTTTCAAAGTGTCAATAGGTATTTAAACCAAAAATTCAAATTGTGAACCATTGGCCAATACCATCTCCTAACCCATTAGCGTTGCAAGTATAAGTAGCAACAAGGAGAAAGTTTCAAGTTTCACCTGTGAAAATGAACATTGCTTTATTTACTTTAACTAAGGAGGTATTGTTAATGTGCATGGTATTATGACATTCGTGCTCGTGGAAGCAATTGTGCCAAATAGGCTACAATTTTTAAATATGCGAAAACTACCTTATTTAGATATAGGCAAGGACGTGTTACATGTTGGAGAAATAATTAGCACAATAATGCAAAAAGGGGAAGTCATGGATTATGTGGATGAGATAGTAGCAAAAACGCTTATGCTTTAGGCTCGATAATAAAACCCTTTGTTCCATTTTCTTTTATGGTGGTTTAGATTATTGCATTCAAATATTTTTATAATACTATACAATATTAGGGAATTCGTAAATAAGAGAAATTTTCAACATATATAAAAGTTATTATTGCATTATTAACTTAAATTGGTTTTTCTTTATGAAACCTATACCTTATTCTCAATTTAAAAAATATGGGACAAATAAGAGTACTTTGTAGTGATTTTAGAAAATACTCATAAACACTTATAACGTATATGGGAATTGTATAATAATGAAGGTAGTTATATAAATTAATTTAAGTCGCAATATGTAATATTGAAGGTTTTTATGGGGAATTAATCTTAAACATGTTTAAGCATTTATGATAGTGTTGTATAGTTTATACAAGGTTCACGTTAGGAGTATTTGACATATTTTAATAGTAGAATACAACAACCCTTTAGATGGAGATTTTAATAACACTTTCTATTATTAAAACAATATGGTGTTTTCTAAAACCATAACTAATATGTTTTCTTAATGTTTGAACAATTATAATATTATTAATATGAAGTTCTATGGCAACAAGTTTGCATGGCAAAAATGAAGTTGATTGATCTATTTTGGTTACTTTTATAAAATATTTTAAATATGGGTTTGTTTCAAAATATATTACTAACATGAGTTTGTTTCTACCATGAACCAAGTGAAACTACAAGTTTTAACTTGGTTGATTAACATGTTTGAGTTATTTTTATATACAAAATACTAATACACATTTGTTTTAAAATAATGGTCAAATAAAATACTAATTTTGTCTTGGTTAATGGTAAAAAATACCCACATTTATAGTATATGTTGAAACTCACCCATATTATAAAACAATTTATGAAAGAGACCTAAATAGGTCAATTACCTCCAAAAATAAAGTGTCTTTGGTTAGTTGGTATCTCAAATATTAGATAAAAGGATTTGTGTGATAATGACCAAGTAGTTTTTAGAAACCATGGTGGAGCAATTGTAACATCCCTAATAATTAACTTCTTGGTAGGTCACACTTAACGACAATTTTACACAATTAGAATCCTTTGTAGGTAACATTTTCTAAAACATCAACAACCATTTTTAATACCATTTGTAACACTTTACTACTTTTCAAAATCAATTATTGCCCTTACCAACTAAAAGAAGACTTTTTCAACATGTTTTGTTCCACTCGTACACTTCTTTAAAAACTTTTAAGAAAGTCATTCGTCTTATAGTTGTTTTATGCAAAGTACGCTTAATTGTGAAATTCTTAGATGTTAGACCACTAAAAATTGGATGCATTTTGTTAATATATATAATACCAATTAATCCCTTTAAAACTATAATCAATTGCATATCTTTCCACTTGCACAATCATTAGATCTTTCTCTTTTGAGTGTGTATTTGATTAATTAATGTATTTTTCTTGTTGGAAGTCTGTTAGAAATCATTCATTGTCTATGGCTCGTCTATTTTGCACTGGTGATCACTCCTTATATTCATCAACATCAAGATGTTACACAATTAATTTGGAGTTTTTCATATCACAGTGTGTCATTAATATGATGCAGTCATCTTATGATCACTAAAATATGAAGTCATTTAGATTTCAAGCTACCCAATGTAGTAAAAAATACTATTCTTATATAACTTGGCAAAATGATAAAAGTAATGTGGCGGCAATGTTTCAAAATATTACTCACAACTATTTGTTTCAACAAGTACTTGGTGTAACATTGTTTGTTGTGAAAATCAAAAGGAATAAAAGTTAACTATTGTTGTTTCTGGGTATAAACTATTTAATTTTTACTTGTTTTAATCATTCATATTCATGGACAAGTGATATATGTATTTTTTTCTTTTGCCAAATTCTTGTTTACCAATTAAAGAATATATGTGTGTTGCACATGTTTAATCGTATTGTCTCTAAATATCTAAAAAAAATAGTTTCCAATTTAAATGTGTCAACTAAAATGGTGTTTTTATTATTATTTTCAAATAAGAATTATTATAATACATTAATTATATATTTGGCAACAATATTGGTATATACATAAAACAACATTATTAATGATTGTGCACCATAAGTCAATTTCCCATTAAATAAACAATTCTTATTCCAAATGAATATTAGGAAAATAAACCTAATGCAAACATGTTCAATAAGATACTTGAAGAGGTTATAAACTTTTTTAATTAACTTATAAGTAAATTTAACCAATTAGTTTTGTTTGATACACAAACTTATTTTAGTAGTTTTTAAGTTATTTTTATAAGTTACTTCAGGTAGCTTATGAGTATTTATGTTTAAACATTTAAAAAACTTATAAATTTCTTTAACTAATCTATAAAAAATTTCACCAAATAAGTTTTATTAATAATTTATAACTTATATTCACATATTACTTTAAGTAGTTTGTAAAAACAAGTTAACTTGTAAATTACTATTTTTTTTTATTTGTATCCTCATTAATTTACTTGAAATCTTGTTATTTTTTAATCAAATAATTAATTATATTTTTTTATGACATGTTATATTTATCGATTAATTTTACCAAACTCATTCAATTCAATAAACTTATAAGATTATAGCTTTCTAGCTGGCTTATAAGTTTTAACTAGTTTATTGATTATGTTTGACAAAATTCATTAAAAGGTGAAAAGTTAACTAGTAGGTGACAGATAACTAAAAATTGAAAAACTAGTTTATTAAATCATAAGTTTTTGGTAAATTATTTTTTAAAATAGCTGAAAAATATAAAATGATAAAAATAAAAATATTTATATAAAATTTAATTTAATTTAATTTACAAAGATTTATTTTAAGGTATTTATTATTTTAATTTTTAATTAATTTTAAAGATTTATAATTTTTATTATAAACCAATCAATTTAATTATATTTTTTTACTTTTAATTATTAAGTTTTTTATATATTTTATTTTTACTATTTGTCTTATATTATATCTTAAAATATTATCAATCAAATTTATAATAAAGTAAAAATAATATAATTTTAAATAGACAGTATACTTTCATCATGTTAATTAGTGAAATAATTAAAATATCTTGAATTATTAAAAATAATCATAATAAATAATATAAATAATTTAATAATAAAATATCATAAA